>CAMZMU010000122.1:4931988-5041063 GCA_947311845.1 Poa pratensis | reverse complement strand
TGCTAGGGAGATGCCAAGAGTGTTGAGGCCAGCAATCTTCATGACATTGATCAGAGTCACGTTGGACCCGACCTTAATGATCTTTGTGTCTCTTGGAACGTCGAGTTTGGCCTAGAAGAAGTCCTCCGCTTTCACATCTTTGGATCTTGCAAACGAATCCGTTAACAAGTACTGCACATGCAATAAAAATAACGACATAACAAAGTCAGAAGTTATTTCAAAGTAGGTTGAGCTATATTGATGGAAGTGGATATATATACTCAGATATATTAGCTGATGCGAGGAGAACATACCTCGTGAGCTGTTGTCCTGCAACGCAGAAGTCTTGGATGGCTAGTTCCGAAGCTATGCTTGCCATGAGACCAACGCAAGAACAGCAGTTAGAGGAGGACGTAGGACGAGGCCATTCTGAGACAAGAGCTCGAGAGCCCAGCTTTGAATTAACGAAGCCACATACGGCAGAGTTTACAACAAACAGATAAACAGGCAAAAGAAACAAGTCGCAGCTCAAGCAACTACACAAGACAGGCTCATGCCACCAACGACCAGCACCAGGAGAAACACGAAGAAGCCCCTACCCCTACTGCCTTCCAATGTGCGCTTTGCGCATCGACACCCGAAGCTCTTGGAGATAGTCGCTCAGGAGTAGACTAGAAAGATGAAAGCCCCTGCTTCAGGAGGGATGAACTGAAGTTGCACAAGCTAACCAAACCGCCAAGCACACCGACGAAGGAGCAACCAGCACCGCCGGGAAAATCCGGGCAATGGTGCCACCTTTGTACATGGCTACCTCCGGAAGGGACCCCAATCCTTGCCCAGGTTCGAGGCACCGAACCGCCGGCAAGTAGCGAGGCAGGGGAACGCCGCCGCCACCAGAAACTACCTGCAAACCGCTAGCCCAAGAACTTCATCCGGAGCCTCGACAGAAGTCTTGCCTTGCGCCGCTGCGGAAACCGAAGACCACCTCATCTTGCTTTCGAGCACCTGTCCCAAGACCGCGTCTCCAAGAAGCCCGCGACGCCGAGGCGCCGCCACAGTCCGGTCCAGAGGACCTAGGTTTTCACCCGGACACAAGGTGGGGCAGAGATCACCATGACCCTCCAAGGAGTCAAACGGCGCCGAAGGCGTCGCCGTCGTGGGGATAGCAACTCCATCCCGAGCTTTCGCTCGACCTGCACCGCCCTCAGCTCTGAAAACTGCCACCTTTGGCCGGAGTGTGAGGCAGCAAGGGGCTGACCTCCCAAATACGGCGTGGGGATCGGGAAGAGGGGCGGAAGGGCGCAACCTCCAGATCTGGCGGCCGCCGACCCAGCCGCCACCCGCCGTTCCACTCCCCCCAAGCTCGAGGAGAACGGCCCAGCACCCACGGCCGCCGCTCGCCGCCAAGCCGACGCCGCCAACTTGGACCGGAGCCGCCGCCCCGGCGTCCTCCACCTCTCGCGCCCAACACAGCACCTCAGCCCCGCTCGCCAGGGCGCCGTCAGGAGCGACCACCGTGGCCGGCGGCGTGGCGGCGGCAGGGGATCGAATTTGAGGACTTTTCGCTAGGGTTTGGGGAGCCACCGGAGTCGCCCGAGCGGGAGCGACCCAGGCGCTGGTCCAATCAAGACGAGGCCATTCTCCCTTCTACAGATGAGGTTTATCTCTTAGCTGTATGTGTTCAGTATCTAGCAGCGCTGATGGTTTTTCGGTACGTTGGAGGATGCAGGCATGGATATATATATATAGCGAGCAATGCATTGTAAGCCTGATTTGTTTCGTAATTAAAGCAGCAAGTTCCAGACTTGATTGAGCGAGTCAATAATAACTCAAGATAGAAATGGTCTCTCGGAGCTCACGCGTTCTTAGCTTTTACGGAGTATATATAAATATACCACAAAACGCTCTGCAGGGAAGAAAACCTCCCATTCCGCGACGCACCCCGCGTGCGTCCGGGAACCCTAGCGCCGCCGCCGGCCTCCGGCCGCCTCCTTCCTCCTCTTCTCCCCGCCGCTGCCAGCGCGCGTTCGCCGGGAGAAGCTCGTGCGACGCCGGCAGCGGCGGGACTCTCTCCCCCTCGCTCGGTTCCTAGCGGCGCGGGGCAGCTCGGGCCGATGCGGGCCTGGTGCGTGGCGGCGTGCGCTGGGACGGCTCCGCAGGCGTGATGCGGCGGCGACGGCGCAGGCGTGGTGTGGCGGCGTGGGTGCTAGCCGTCGGGTGGCCCCATGGCGGCGGCAGTGGTTGGAGGTGGGTTCTGCCCAGATTCGACTTCGTCGCGGCTGTGGGCGAGCTTGGCTTCGACGAGTCATGGTGGCAGTGTTCCCGGAGGAGGAGAAGTATGGACGGCCAAGGATCTGCCGGTGAATGGTGACGGCGGCGGCCATGGCGCTGCAGCGCGGCGGCAGGGCTAGTTGGGCCTGATCTGGGCCTGAGCTGGACCGGATCTGGACTTGATCTAGACCGGATTTGGGCTTGATCTGGGCCTAATAGGCCCAGCTGCTGCGTCCGGTCGACGACCGCCTTGGGCGGTGGAGGACGGCTGATCTCCTTCCAATGGCTGCGGCGCGTCATGCCGTTCACACGGGCTTGGATCTGTCGGCGACCTACCTCGTCCGAGATGTTGGACTCGGTGCACTGATCACTCACGGAGGTCGAGTTCAGGGACGTCGGGGCGGCGGCCCTGGAAGACTGCGCGGGCGTCTCTACGGCGAGCGACATGGCAGTGGTGATGGTGTCTCTTTGGCCGTGTGGATGGCGAGGAGCGGACGACGGGGGTTCTAGGATTGGCGGCGCTTCGGCAAAGACAACTCCCATATCGTGTTATGGAGGCCGAACTCGGGTGCAGCGAGCAGTCCTTTACCGGCGTTGGTGCGAAGGTTTCCGGGCGAAAGCTCAGCATTTTGATGTCAATGGCGGCCATGCCTGCGGGTATGGTTACCCTCCTGGGGCGCTGTTGTGGTTTCCTTTGCCGTACTAGGGCTCCGGGTGAAAACCCTAGACCGTCGGTCTCGACGACGGCGACGAGCCACGTCGTTACCCTCTTGGGGGCATCGTCATGGAGCCCGGTATCCTCTGGGCTCGTTCTGGTGCCTTCGGTGGCAAGTTCGGCGATCCTTTTTCTCTTTCTTATCTTTGATATGCTTTGTAAAAGGTTCCCCTCATCACTTTGTATCGGTTCGATCGTTGTGACTTTATTTATAAAGCGGGGCTACGGCCTGTTTCGTCCGATATATAATATACACGTTTTACGCCTTGGACGCGACTAAACTGACCGGTTCTCCTCATGGTGTTTACATGCACAAGAGACTCATTATTTGGCGACACATTCAACGGAACAGTCGTCATGCATGACATTGATGCATGCTCAGTATAGAGAAAATTCATAATCTGCTCGTGAAGGTTTTGTTCACGAGACAGCTTCAGTCACCACATGCATATCACTGAAAAGCTACGTACGTAGACTAGTACACGTCGGTCACAAGCGGAGTTATCCATTCATCACGAATAGATCACAACAGATTTGTGAGTGTCATCCTTGCGCAGGGCAATGCTATGTATCGTTCCAATTTTATCGGATGTCCCCGAAGGGACGATCACAACAGATCACTTTAATTAATTAACTAACTGCACATCACCATCTTGAGTTCTTAACTGATGCTGATAGAGAAGAATACAACTTATTCAACACTCGTATATGACCAAGTCATGCTAGTAAGTAAAAAGGCGTGGCATCCCGGAGCTTTGTGAAAAGTTGATCAAATTCGACTCCCCGCCTGATGAATTATATTATTGGCCATGTCTATCTGGCACTACAATTTGTCGGGATATAGCGAATGCGGTATCCCTCTGGCATGAAGATATTCAAGCACACCAGGGTGGCCCACAGGTGGTAGTGCCGGCTGGCCTACCGGGCGCCCAGCATGCTGAAGCACAAGACGAATACCCAGCCGGCTAAGGAACACCCAAGACGATGGCCCGTGACTTAACCGCATTGGAGTACAAGACATGTCCCAAGCATTACTAATTTAGGGTTCTATCCCTTAGTCGGCATGGACTTCCCTTGTAAACCCTAGGCCGGCCGCCTATATAAGCCGGCCTGAGGGAGCCTTAGGGCAATACTTTCACAAGCTTATACACCATTGTAACCTGTAACACGGCAATCTGCCTTATAGTGATTTATAGCAGCACGCAGGATCTAACCGCCGTCGTGAGATCCGAAGCTGGGCAAACTCGCCGTGTTAATCTTGACCCTAACAACTCCACCTTTTACCCCCACGTCTCTCCATCGGCTAGAGGAGCACCGTCTCCTATCTATGATGCCGATACGATGACACAATTTCTAAAATCTTTACTGCTATAGAAAAATGGTAGACGACGTCTCTTCGCAAACAACTCTTTGGGCCTGTTTCGAATGGTTCATGTTGATATTTGATGGAACATGCCCGAAAAGTAGACAGATGTAGGCTATGGCTATAACTGATCTGCGAAGGCAAACAATGTGTACAATTGTAGTTGTCTATACATCAAAAGATATAGGTGACCTCCAGAAGCAGTTGGAGTAGGAGTCCAAACCATGAGCTCCTATATATCGCCTTCAGGCGGCGGAAGGGACCCACGCCGCCTGAAGGTTCGACCACTGGGTCGTCCCAGTTAATGTTTGTTGCGGTTTTTTTTTCTGATTTCCTTTTTCGGTTTATTTTTATTTATTTATCTATTCAGAAAAAGTTCCGATTATGAAAAGAGTTTTGGAGAAAATGTTCAGATTTGAAATTTCTTCGGTTTGGATTGAAAAAGTGTTCATATTTTTAAAAATTGTTCAAAGTTTAAAAATTCTTCATAGTTTGAAAAATGTTCAAATCTATTTTCACCAATGAACATTTTTCAAATCTGAACGAATAATTTTTAAATCAGAACAATTTCGATTTCTGAACAAATTTGAGATTTGAACATTTTCAAAACTGAAAAAAAAGTGAAAAAAAAAAAAAAAAAAAGAAAAAAGAAAACGAAAATGAAAAAAGAAAATGGAGCAAACCGAAAGAAGAAAATACTAGAAAAGAAAAATCAGCACAGATGGGCCAGCCCATCCGCGTGCTCCTTCAGGTGGCGGTAACCGCTAACAGGTGATATATAGGAATCACCGTCCAAACTCCTTTACTTGCAGGGGAAAGACCCCGTATTGGGCCGATTCCTAATGCTCCCACTGGACTGCTACTCATAGTACTCCCTCCGTTCCACAATATATGACGTTTTAGCATGTGTGCACGTTCACATATATGTAGATGTATGTAGACATGTTTTAGTGTACATGTTCATTCATTGTAGCATGCATGTAGACAATATATGTGAGAGCTAAAACGTCTTATATTATGGAACGGAGGAAGTATGTTTAAACCAGATAAAACTCCAAAACCATGTTCCAGAAAATATGGAGAAATGATTCTTGCATGCCAAATTATGGAGGTTATGATTAATTTCACAGTGCTGAACACTACGTCGGACTATGTTATAGGTGCACACAAATAGTTATCATTAGTAGTAAACTCCTCAAACTTTTTTTTGCCATACTACTGATTTTTTTAGGTGTTCTTTACCTAAAAAATATTAATTAAAAAGAAAAACTAAATGAAAATGAAAGTAAATAACAAGGATTGTAGTGACCTTACCAGGGTAGTGAAATATTTTAATTTTCCGTCAATGGCGGCAGAAATAGAATTAATCACTTTTTTAGAGACCTAGTGATGATGCTTGGCAAGGTGACTTATAAGTCTTTATTATCACCTAACATTTCTGTTTCATGGACCAACACAACTAATTTGCAATGGTTATGTATAATAAATGAAATAGGCTACTGAAATATCGAGATGTCGTCTAGAGTAGGGCGCATAGGCGTTTTAAAAACAATTACATGTTTGGTATGAAGAAGAACAATTAGAGTCGGGTGAATCCACGAGACCATAGGGGCGAGTGAATCAACCTAGGGCATCCATAGTAGTAGCACGCCCTGACCCCCCGCCCTGGGCGAGCGGGATTTCGGGTCTACAAAAGCACTCACCGGATTGTTTTGTGTATCGCGCTTCTAGTCGGGTCTCCCTCGCCATATGGTGCGGCGCATCGTGCTCTGTACAAACACACTTTTGGCGACTCCGCTGTGGACACGAAGCTTAGAACGGTCTCCATCTTGTTCTTGCTACAAAGAGAGTGTCTGCAATCTACAACATGTATGAATCCTCAGTCTGCTTATGTAGATGCAAGTAACTCTTACGTTTCTGTTTCTAGATCCTTTGATGGGCATACTGTATCGGCTCGTTCTAGTTTTTATAATCATGTATATAATTACATGCAAGAGTCGGTGCAATATAATTTCCAGGCTTCAACTTCTCATAATTTTCGCAACTTGCAACGTGCATATTCGAATTCTCATGCATCGGCAACCACAAATTCGAAATGACAATGAAGAACATGAGTTCGGTTAATGCATACGAAACACCCAATGTTTAGAATTGTTAGTATCAAGCAAAACAGTGATTCATCGTCTTGTCCCTCGCCAATTAACTCAAAATATGTGAGACCAATAGGTGAACTAGCCATGCTACTAGTAGTCATTAGGCCTATTGACCTCGACCCTCGCCTCGTGTGACTAATCATTTGGCACCATATGCAACTAGCGATATTCATGACTCATCTTACCTTTATGGTTATAGTCGAGTGGATGGATAACCTAATATTGTAGCAGATGGTACCTATCATGCACAATTGCAAGATTTTGGCAAAACCCATATCTCATGGCCGAAAGAATCTGAAAGTGCCAAGGGACAACCCTGTCAAGAAGAAGATGATCTCAAGCGGATGATCACAACCCGTTGGAGAATAGTAGAGGTTGCTCACCAAGAACTAGAAGACAGCGGACAACCTTACAATTTTGCTACAATAAATTTTATAGCAAGCCAGGAAGAAGAGGCATTGCGAATCAATAATAAAGAAAGAGTGTCTCGACTAGTACAGACGATTCAGTTATAAAAGTTGAGTGAGACAATACACATGTCGAGTCCATAAACCGCCGTATGCAACTTTTGTATGTGACACCTCATGTTACGAATGTTTCGGCAAAATATGCAACCGGTGACTGATACGTCTCAAACGTATCTATAATTTCTGATGTTCCATGTTGATATTATACCAATTGTTACATGTTTTACATACACTTCATAGCATTTTTATGCATTTTCTGGGACTAACCTATTAACAAGATGCCACAGTGCCAGTTCCTGTTTTCTGCTGTTTTTGTATTTCAGAAAAGCTGTTCTGGAAATATTCTCGGAATTGGACGAAACCTGGACATGACCTCCTATTTTTCCAACACGTATACGAAGTCCGAAGGAGAGACAGAGGCGACCGAGGAGGGCGCCACACCCAAGGGCGGCGCGGCCCCCCACCAACCGCGCCGTGGTGGGGTGTGGGCCCCTCGGGTCACTCCAGCCGCCGCCCTTTCGCCTATTTATTCATCTTCACGGGAAAATCCTAGATACCCGAGCCTCCATCCATGAAAAGTTCCGTAGCCGCCGACGTCGTCAACCCTAGCTCGGGAGGGTTCTGAAGCTCTTCCCGGCACCCTGTCGGAGAGGGGAATCATCACCGGAGGGCTCTACATCACCATGCCTACCTTCGGAGTGATGCGTGAGTAGTTGATAATCCCCAAGAGCAAGGAATCACTGTAGCACAATTCGATAAGTATTTGAGTGTCGAACCCACGAGGAGCTGAAGGTAAACTATCTATTCTCTAAAGCCCTATAACCCTCTTATATGGCCGTTTGTGCAAAGCAATAAGTTTAAATATGAAAGGAACTAACTAATGAAAGGAAGTGATGTGGAATGGGTTTATCTAGTAACAAGTTTCTCAATCAAGTTTCAAACGCAAGTTTCTTAGAGCAAGTTTCTCAAAGTAGCAAGTAGCAAATATCTCAAGTAGCAAATATCTCAAGGGAGCAAATGTTCTAGCAATTGTTATTTCATTCGTGTGGTTGTCACAATTAGTGAAGCACATGTTTCAGTCTTAATTGTTTCTTCTAGGAAGGAGCCATAAATAGGTGTAGCCAAGTAAATGAACTAAAACCCCTTATGATGGATCTCATGGCCAAGTAAATGAGCACACAAGAATTATTAAGACATAAAAGTCCCACCATAGCCTTAAGTTCTAAGGTCCCCTATATATATCCCCTATAAAGTAACTTCATGACTCGGTCTCAGATTTACATGTCCTCCCAAGTCTCCCTCACTCCATTACATTACCGGTGATCACCTTACATGCATTCCCCAACATATGTGTGCACTCATATATTGTACATAAAGACAATCATAAAAGATAACAAAACTTGTATGCTACCAATCAACGAACTATTTCACTATTGCCATGAACAAATCACTTTTCAAACATAGATGGGGAGACACAATAGATCAAGGGAATAGTATATTGCATCATATATCATGTTTGCCAAGAGTTTACAGTGGAGAGATGGAGATGATCTTGCTATAGATGTTGATGGTGAACACGCCGGAGGGGGGTGGAGCCCTCCAGAGGTGATTCCGGCGACGTTTCCCCCTCCGATCTTCTCCGGCGGCAGCCTTCTGACTCTCTGTTTCGTTGTTTTGTGTTTCTCCGCAGCCTCCTCGCGAAACTCCTCGGGGGACTATTTTTATAGTCGGTTTTAGGTCAAGACGAAGCCACGGAGACGAAAACGGACGGCATCGGAGCCACGAGGGGGAGAGAGGGTGCCTCACGCGGCCAGTGGACCACCTAATTCCCTCCTCGGACTTCCTTTTTCGCGGATCCTTGGCTCGTACGTCTTCTTCCTTCCAAATATTGGGCCCCGTAAATCTTAGGTCATTTGGACGTCGTTTGAGTCCCTGAAAGTCAAAAACATGGAAAAAGGGGTTTTCTGGTTCGCAGGGTTAATTCCAAATAAATGGGGAAACTGTGAAATATTCCCAAAATCAATATAAAACAATGATATAACCCTTATATGATGCAAATATGATTGAAATATAAGTAATATAATGCAAAGTTCATGTATGCATTTTACATGCATCAACATCCCCAAGCTTAACCTATACTCGTCCTCGAGTATGAAGGTGATAAAACTAACATGGACTTTGCATTTTAATATTATCAAAGGATATCAAAGATGATTACTATTGCTACATAGAGTCAAATGATTCATTCTTCAAAGAAGTAGCAATATACAAAATAGATTATGAAGTGATATCAAGTATTCAATGTAAGGATGTTCAATGATAATTCACAAAGTGTAACATAGAAGAAAGTACTATGGACCGAATGTATGCATAATGTAAATCTGAATATAAAAGGTGGACACTTTGGAAAGATATATAAATGAGTAGAGGTAAAACATGAATAAGTTTCATCTAACTTCCAAATGCTTCTACTTAAGTTAATGTTTGCAATGTGGTATTCATTGGTGTCAAGCTCTCATTACCCCTATCATAGCATCTTGAATGGTTAAAGTTTAGAGTGAAAGCAAATATGAGTAGTGTGCTTGACAAAGTATGGGTTGAATGCCTCATGCCCCGTGAATACGAGTACCTACACCACGGTGTTACTCAACTCGGGCCACAAAGCAAGTTCAAGTTAAAGTCATTGTAAGTAATATAATAGTATCATCAAGAGCGTCAACTGGGATACCTCTTGTCCCAGGACATGGAACAAGCCCATGTCAAAATGACAAGACAAACAAACAAAATGAACAATCTCAACACCCTTTTATTTACTATTGGTATAGCTTTTTATTGTGAGGTGCATCACTGAAGGTTCACCATAGCATGTAAGTAAATTTCCACCATGAATGATGCATGGCTTAGATTAGCGGCCCAGGCGTCTCTCTAGCCATTTATACAAACTCATTAAACTTACTAAGTTTCCGCATTTATTTGGCACATGATAAGCATCCATAAACAAAAGTACATGATATCAACTAAATATAATTAAGAGCACGTTGAAAGCTTGCCATGTGACAGCACATATGAGCTAACTCCCAACCAAGACTCTTGTCAAGCTCACAACTTCATAATTTTAATCACAATGGTTCATGTTTATTAAGTGCAATAAAAGTAAAGTGTGCATCAAGTTCGTGAGAGCTTTTTAACCAACTTTTCCCATAACAATCAATAACATAAGCATTTTAATTCAGAAGTATAGATAATACAATATAACATGATAAACATACTCGGAATAGCATAAAGCTAATAGGTAGATATGGTGGACTCACTGGAAAAACTTTGGTTGAAGGTGTTGGAAAACAAGTTTTTACTTGTTGGAATTTTTGGGCTAGCAAGAGGGAGAAAGTTGACCGTCTAAATGCATGCATAAGTGTCCATAGAACTAACCAATCCATGTTAAACAAAGTAAAGTAACATTCAGCATCAAAACATGAATAAAAGATAGCTCTTGATAAAACACTTGCAAATTAATACTCATTAAAAAGCACATGAATCATGCAACTATATGTATCTTTTTGAATCAACTCAAACATCCCTTTCCCAATCTTTTTAATAGCATCCAACTTAATTCAACCCAAATTTCCAGTATCTCTCTCATATATAAATGATAGTGGTGGTCTCACAAAAAAAAACAAAAAATAAAAAAATAAAAGACGCTCCAAGTTTATGCGATAAGTGCATTGATCGAAAAACAGAAGTTAGACGTGTGCAAACCGAGAGTGTGTTGGTCCAGTGGGGTTGTCTTCACATCCCCAAGCTTATGGTCTTCACCATCCTTGGATAGCTCTTGGTGCATCTCCTCTAATCCCTGTGAAAAAATTCAAAACACCGTTTCTCCCATTTCTTTTCTGTGGGGTGACATTAGTAGTGATAGACAAATGAATTGCTTGCTGCATAAAATCCTTAAACAAAAATTCATATGAATGTCCAGAAAGTGTATAATGTTGTATGCCTACTTATAAACTCAATTGGATAAAAAGATTCAAGTTAAAAGTTCAAAGAATGCATCAAACAAAATGGGACAGAATCCGTCCAGAAAAACAGCAGCAGCAAAACGTATTTTTACCCTACTTAAATATGTCGAAAAAATCTGAAAAAATTCACGCTTACAGAGGATGAAAAGTTGCAACTACAGTTCAAATTTCAGCTCATTCGGAGTTACAGAATAGGAATTAAAAATCATACCGTGCACAGATTCGTGCTGGAATAAAATCTCCGAATGCAAAAAGCAACTTTTTCAAGCCAAAATAGGTAAAACTTGGCACTTTATTAAGAATTCCAGAAACTAAACTAAAAACTAAGTCTCTTGTTACAGCAAGAGGACACAAAGAAAATCAAAAGTAAAAACAA
The DNA here is from genome assembly GCA_947311845.1 of Poa pratensis. Taxonomy (NCBI): domain Eukaryota; kingdom Viridiplantae; phylum Streptophyta; class Magnoliopsida; order Poales; family Poaceae; genus Poa; species Poa pratensis. The sequence goes on along the minus strand of CAMZMU010000122.1, from coordinate 5,029,723 downwards.
CCGGGTTGCCTCCCGTAAAGCGCTTTCTTTATAGCCATATAGCTAGGCTTACTTACTTGGTATCAAGATGGTTGGAGTGAGGTGGCTTGGCATCCCCAAGCTTAAATTCTTGTACTTATTTGATATATGTAGGGTGAGCCTAGGGGTAACATCCCCAAGCTTGAGTGTTTGTCCCTCGTGATCTTTATTCATCACCCTCAACTCTTCCACTTGAAAGTTCTCTTCACACAAAACTCATCTTAAAACTTGATTAGAGGGGTTAGTGTCTCCATAAATGAAATCCTCATAGGTACAGCAAAGACATATCATGAGTTGATTCTACACATTAGCTAATATTACTATGGTTGTGTATTGCTCTTTGATCAATAGAACCACACAAAACACAAGTAATGAGAGTAATGCAAAATAAAGACAGAATCTGTCAAAAATGGACAGCCCGTAAAGAGTGAATTTTCAGAGGCACTTACGTTGCTCAAATCAGAAAACTTTGAACTAATGAAATGTGTATTAATAACTGAATATTGCTGTCGTAAAATATCAGGTCAAAATTCCTCTTCTGTGATTTTATACATTTTTCGCAGTGAAGCTCAGGAATCTGTTTTCTGGACAGCAAATCACTATTGTTTAATCCTACCTCTCAAAAGAGGTTATTCTTGCCATTAAGATGAAAAATAAGATACAAAGGTGATGTTACGGTAGTAAACAAGCACCTTGACTCAAAAACCCAAAACTTAAGCTGAAGATAAAAATCAAAAAGAAACAAAAAGAACCAAGCAAGAATCAAGAGAAACAATCAAAGAAGAAGGAAAATATTTTTGTTGTTTTTGATTTAGCAAAAAGGCAAAAGGAGAAGCAAATATATACAACATAAACACTCTTTTTATTTGGTTTTAGCTTTGGGAAAAGTTTTAATGATAGAGACTTTGCAACGGTTCCATTGGCATGAACAACACATGTTCAAGGTCGACCCCAACTTCTCCATTACTCATCCTTCTCATTTACTTTCCCAAATTTTATATAAAATGAAAATCTTAAACTAATTGTCACAAAACAGTAGGTAAAGATATTTTACATGTTGTAAAGATATAAAGGTGTGCTCAAACCGAATAGGAAATTAAAGCATAAGGAACACACCACAGAATATTAAACAATTTACTTTTAAGTCTAACTCTCTTCCTATGCATTGGAATTTTATATATGAATAAATAACAACAAATTTGAGGTAACCAATGCATATAATAATCAATAGCTTGCATTTTAAATAACATAGAAACATAAAGGGGATTCTTATCTCTTCCTCTCTCATAATAGTTGCAAGCATTAAAGTTAAACATAACCACATAGTTTTGAATAGAATCACCACATAAAGACTTATCATCTAATGAGCATAATGGATCATCAAACTCAATTAAATCACTTTCATCCTCAATAGTAGGTGGACTGAAAATATCATATACATCATTGTAATCATCATAAATGGGAGACATAGTATCATCAAAATAAATTTTCTCTTCCAAACTTGGGGGACTAAAAATATCATATTCATCAAAACAAACTTCCCCAAGCTTAAGGTTTTCCTTAGCATTAGCAATAAAGGTGTTCAAAGAATTAGTACTACCACAAACATGATTGTTATGCAAATAAAATTTAATTTTCTCCTCAAACACTTCATGTCCTAACTCAAGATAGATATTATACAGTCTATAATTGTTTGGTTGTTTTCCATTTTATAATTTTGTTTTAGATTTATATGTTAGTATGCAATGCAAACAAGAATAAAAGCTTAGCACAACGCTCCCCGGCAACGGCGCCAGAAAAGTGCTTGATAATCCCCAAGAGCAAGGAATCACTGTAGCACAATTCGATAAGTATTTGAGTGTCGAACCCACGAGGAGCTGAAGGTAAACTATCTATTCTCTAAAGCCCTATAACCCTCTTATATGGCCGTTTGTGCAAAGCAATAAGTTTAAATATGAAAGGAACTAACTAATGAAAGCAAGTGATGTGGAATGGGTTTATCTAGTAACAAGTTTCTCAATCAAGTTTCAAACGCAAGTTTCTTAGAGCAAGTTTCTCAAAGTAGCAAGTAGCAAATATCTCAAGTAGCAAATATCTCAAGGGAGCAAATGTTCTAGCAATTGTTATTTCATTCGTGTGGTTGTCACAATTAGTGAAGCACATGTTTCAGTCTTAATTGTTTCTTCTAGGAAGGAGCCATAAATAGGTGTAGCCAAGTAAATGAACTAAAACCCCTTATGATGGATCTCATGGCCAAGTAAATGAGCACACAAGAATTATTAAGACATAAAAGTCCCACCATAGCCTTAAGTTCTAAGGTCCCCTATATATATCCCCCTATAAAGTAACTTCATGACTCGGTCTCAGGTTTACATGTCCTCCCAAGTCTCCCTCACTCCATTACATTACCGGTGATCACCTTACATGCATTCCCCAACATATGTGTGCACTCATATATTGTACATAAAGACAATCATAAAAGATAACAAAACTTGTATGCAACCAATCAACAAACTATTTCACTATTGCCATGAACAAATAACTTCTCAAACATAGATGGGGAGACACAATAGATCAAGTGAATAGTATATTGCATCATATATCATGTTTGCCAAGAGTTTACAGTGGAGAGATGGAGATGATCTTGCTGTAGATGTTGATGATGAACACGCCGGAGGGGGTGGAGCCCTCCGGAGATGATTCTGGCGGTGTTTCCCCCTCCGATCTTCTCCAGCGACAGCCTTCTGACTCTCTGTTTCGTGGTTTTGTGTTTCTCCGCCGCCTACTCGCGAAACTCCTCGGGGACTATTTTTATAGTCGGTTTTAGGTCAAGACGAAGCCACGGAGACGAAAACGGACGGCATCGGAGCCACGAGGGGGGAGAGAGGTGCCTCACGCGGCCAGGGAATCAGGCCGCGTGGGACCACCTAATTCCCTCCTCGGACTTCCTTTTTCGCGGATCCTTGGCTCGTACGTCTTCTTCCTTCCAAATATTGGGCCCCGTAAAATCTTAGGTCATTTGGACGTCGTTTGAGTCCCTGAAAGTCAAAAACATGGAAAAAGGGGTTTTCTGGTTCTGCAGGGTTAATTCCAAATAAATGGGGAAACTGTGAAATATTCCCAAAATCAATATAAAACAATGATATAACCCTTATATGATGCAAATATGATTGAAATATAAGTAATATAATGCAAAGTTCATGTATGCATTTTACATGCATCAGTAGTTCATCTTTGGACTACGGGTCCATAGCAGTAGCTAGATGGTTGTCTCTCCACTTTATGCTATCATGTTTACATCTTGTGAGCTGCCTATCATGATCAAGACCATCTTATTAATGCTACATGTTGTGTTTGCTGGGATCCGATGAATATTGAATACTTTGTCAAGTTGATTATCAATCTATCTTATATGTTATTTATGATCTTGCATGCTTTCCGTTACTAGTAGATGTTTTGGCCAAGTAGATGCTTGTAACTCCAAGAGTTAGTATTTATGCTAGATAGTGGGTTCATGCCTCCGATAATCTGGGAGAGTGACAGCAACTTCTTAGATTGTGGATGTGCTGTTGCCACTAGGGATAAAATAACGATGCTTAGCTTAAGGGTGCGCCGTTAGGTCTAATGCATTTGTTTACATTACGCACATTACTTAATGCGATTATCCGTTGCTTGCAACTTAATACCAACGGGGAACTCGGTATGACAACCTGCAGGTGGATTATTAGTCATTGACGCTGTTGGATAACGGTCTATGTATTTTGTCGTAATGCCCTGATACGTGCATTTTATATCATCATCTATACCACTTATACCACCATATTAGGATGTTATTTGCATTACTATATCATTGTTTTTACATGTTTTAAATGATTTAGGGGACTTTCCTACAAAGTCCCTATTTTTAGTATTTAATTTCTGGGAGGCAGAAAACCTCCTTTTTCATGTTTTTATTGTTTCAGGAGCTACGAAGGCCCAATTAATAAAAGGAAAATTGCACAGCTGGTTTTTCTTCGGGAGAACACCAGAGGGAAGAAGAAGCAAGCGAGGAAGGCCACGTGGCCCAAAATGGGTGGGCCCACGCGGCCAGATTCCCTGACCGCGTGGGACCCACCAAAATGAGCCTTGGGCACCTCCTCGCCTGGGGCTTTTTAACGAGGTCTCCGTATCGCCCGAAAAGTAATGCCCTAATTTTTACGAGATTATCCGAGGTCGTGGCGGCGAAACTCCTGATTCCCTCCGAGAGGGATCAGATCCTGCTGCTCCGGAGAAGGGGGAAATCATCGTCATCGTCATCACCTCTCCTCCTTGGCGTGGGAGGAGGCCTCTACATCATCACCATCACCAAGACCAGCACCATCTCCATCATCATCTCCGTGATCCACTCCGTCTCCCTCGTAGTTTGAGAGTTGCTATACCCTAGATACTTGTCTTGTGCTACTATTCATGTTTGTGATTGAGTACTTGTCATTATTTGGTGGTGAAGTTATATTTTCAGATTGTGTTGTACCACTTATGCCACTGAATATCACCATGTTTGCACATTGTGAGTAGTTCCCGTATGTTCCTGAGGGCATAGGATGAATTGGCAATGATTTATATATGACATGTGTTGGTATTTTGTCTAGTGTTTATCTTTTTGTGTGATTCTATGATGGTGTTGTGCGAACGTCGACTGCACAACACTTCACTTTTATGGGCTCATAGGAGAACACCGTAGTGTAATGGCGTGAGGGAGACTTGGGAGGACACGAAAGACTGAGACCGAATCATTAAGTTACTTTACGGGGTATTAGTATCGGGGACCTAGAGCGTAATGCTATGGTGGGATTTTATATCTTAATAATTCTTGTGCTGTCATTTAATTGGCCACATGATCCATCATAAGGGGTTTAGTCTATTTATTTAGCTGTACCTAATAATAGCTCCGTCCGAAGAAGATTAAACTAGACAAGATATTCAACGTGTTGTTTAATAAATCTATATGCCTAGCAATATCCATGCTGCCCTCGGGAACGTCATTTCTAATAACCAATACCTTCAGCTCCTCGTGGGTTCGACAACCTTTTCTATTCGAAAGGTACTACAATTGATCTCCTGCACTTGGGAGTCATCAAGATACTTTTCTGGCGCCGTTGCCGGGGAGCGTAGCGCTATTGGTAAGAAGTTTGGTAAGGAAACTTGAAAGGTGAATTTTATTTACTGTTTTATCTCATTGCTACTATGGCATTTATGAATCGTGCCTCGCTGCATCTTGCTCTATATGAAAGTGCTTATGCTCCTAAAACTGTTGAAACTACTGTGCCTGAGATACCTAAAGTGGGATATAAAATTCCCGTTGGTCATGTTAAAAGAGTTATGAAAAATCCATTTACAGGAGATGGAACTAAATCTGCACGTGAACACATGGAAACAATTGAGGCTATATGTGGTTTATTTAGACTTCCTGGTATTTCTGAAGATCAGGTAAAAAGGAAGCTGTTATATCTGTCTTTATCTGGTAATGCTCGTATTTGGTTCAGGTCTTTAGATGAAGAAGTCACTATGGACTGGAGTATTTTGAGGAAGGTTTTCTTTCTTAAGTATTTTACTCCTAGAGAAGCTTATGAGAACCGCTGCTATATATTTAATTTCTGGCCACATCTGGGAGAAAGTATTACTCAAGCTTGGGGGAGGTTAAAGGAACTCCTCCGCAAGAATCCTTGTCATGATCTTACAAGGAAAATTATTCTGATAAACTTTTATGTGAGGCTACCAAGGCAACAAAAGGAATTTCTGGATAATTCATCTAGTGGAAGCTTTACAAATAATACTGAAGAAGAAGCATGGAATTTATTGGAGACTATTTCTGAGAATACTGGTCATTGGGATCTTGATAAAGGTAATGAGCCCTATCTGGACTATGAGTATTCATGTGTAGAGAATTTCTCTACTTCTACCTTGTTTAAAAATCTGAGTGATACTTTTAATCTTGATCCTTATGTTATAATTGAGGTAGCTAAATCTTTTGCTAATCATATTGGTATTCCTAAAACTGGGTTTGAAGCTTATGTTGAACCTGTTAAACAATCTATTGTTGTACCCAAAGTTATTAAACAGGTAGAACCAGTGTCATCCTTGACAATTGAGGAGTATGTTGAGGCACCACCATATCCAAACCAAGTCAAGGAAAATTTACTTATTGCTGTTTCTAACAAGAGTAAAAGAAGAAGATCTCAGCCTTATGAACAGATGGAAGTCAACAGTCAAATCTCTATTATCAAACAATTAAATGAAGAAGATCCTGTTGATGTTTATCTATGTGAAGATGCTACTAAAGTTGTTAAAGGCAATTCGGCCAAGGTTGGTAAGCCTGTTATATCATGCACTATTGGGACTTCTAGTTATCATGGCTTATGTGATATTGGAGCAAGCATTAGTGTCATTCCATATTCTCTGTATCTTGAAATCAAGCCTGATATTGATCCTATCAGTATGGAAGAGACAGGTATGACAATTCAACTTGCTAATAAAGATTATATTAATCCACTTGGAATTGTTAGAGATGTTGAAGTATTGGTAGGTAAAATTAAATATCCTGCTGATTTTATTGTGCTTGGTTGCCCTCAAGATTCATTTTGTCCTATCATTTTCGGTAGACCATTCTTACATACTGTTGGTGCTGAAATTGATTTGCTTAAAGAGAAAGTGTTTATTAAGAGAAAAACTTGCATTCAACTTTTCTAAATTTTCTGATAAGCATTCAAAGAAAGAGCCATTTTCTGAAGATGTAATTGAAACTCTTGCTCATGTAGCTGTAGCTTCAACAGACGTGGTGGAAAGATACATGCTTAATCAAGATGAACCATTTAATGAAGAAGAAAAAGATGCTTTAGAACAAATACTTTCACAACAGCCACCACAATTACAATTGCATATCCCACCTGATAATTTAGGAGTGCTACCACCACCTAAAGGGGATCCTAGTTTGAATTAAAACCTTTGCCTAAAATCTTAAATATGCATATAGATGAGAAGAGCATATATCCTGTCATTATTAGTGCTAACCTTTCAGCTGAAGAAGAAGAGAAATTACTTGATGTGCTTAAAGCTCACCGACCAGCCATTGGATACTCTCTTGATGATCTTAAAGGTATAAGCCCAGCTCTATGTATGCATAAAATTAATTTGGAAGAGGATGCAAAACCTGTTGTTGATTATCAACGCCGTCTCCATCCAAAAATGAAGGAAGTGGTAAGGAAAGAGGTAATAAGACTTATTGAAGCTGGTATCATTTATCCCATAGCTGATAGTAAGTGGGTTAGTCCTGTTCATTGTGTGCCTAAAAAGGGTGGAATGACTGTTGTTCCAAATGATGAGGATGAACTTGTAGCTCAACGCACTGTTGTTGGTTATAGAATGTGTATTGATTTCAGGAAGTTAAACAAAGCAACTCGTAAAGATCATTACCCATTGCCATTTATTGATCAAATGTTAGAAAGGTTATCTAAACACTCTCACTTTTGCTATTTAGATGGTTATTCAGGTTTCTCCCAAATTCCTGTTCATAAAGATGATCAAGAGAAAACCACTTTTACATGTCCATTTGGTACATTTGCTTATAGGAGAATGCCATTCGGTTTGTGCAATGCTCCTGCTACTTTTCAAAGATGCATGAATGCTATATTTGCTGATTATATTGAAAAGATAATGGAAGTCTTTATGGATGATTTTTCTGTGTATGGTACTTCCTTCGATAATTGCTTGTTCAACCTTAACAAAGTTTTGCAGCGTTGTGAAGACCAACACTTAGTTTTAAACTGGGAGAAGTGTCACTTCATGGTTACTGAAGGTATTGTTCTTGGGCATAAGATTTCTGGAAAGGAATAGAAGTTGACCCAGCAAAGATAGAAGCTATTGAAAAGCTCCATTCCCAAGGGATCTCAAAGGTATAAGAAGTTTTCTTGGGCATGCAGGTTTTTACCGTAGGTTTATTAAAGATTTCTCTAAAATATCAAAACCTCTAACCAATCTTTTGCAAAAGGATGTTCCTTTCTCTTTTAATGATGATTGTATTGAGTCCTTTAATATTTTGAAAATGCTTTAATAAGTGCCCTATTATTCAACCTCCTGATTGGAATTGCCTTTTGAAATTATGTGTGATGCTAGTGATTATGCAGTTGGGGCTGTTTTGGGCCAACGTGTTGATAAGAAACTGAATGTCATTTATTATGCTAGTAGAACACTTGATGCTGCTCAAAGGAATTATGCCACAACTGAAAAAGAATTTTTAGCAGTGCTATTTGCTTGTGACAAGTTTAGACCTTATATTACTGATTCGAAAGTCACATTGCATACTGATCATTCTGCCATTAAATACTTAATGCATAAGAAAGATGCTAAGCCTAGATTAATAAGATGGGTACTTCTATTGCAAGAATTTGATTTACACATTGTTGATAGGAAAGGGGAAGATAATCAAGTAGCTGATCATCTTTCTAGAATGGAAAATATACCTGATGATCCTATTCCTATTAATGATAGCTTTGTTAATGAACAACTTGCAATTGTTAATGTTTCTAGTGCTAAAGTTGCATCTCCATGGTTTGCCAATTATGCAAATTTTATTGTTGGTAAAGTTTTACCTCCACACTTCACTACTCAACAAAGAAAGAAATTCTTTTATGATCTTAGACATTATTTTGGGATGATCCTTTTCTTTATAAGAAGAGTGTGGATGGTATTATTAGACGTTGTGTACCTGAGTATGAACAACAGGCTATTATAAGAGATTGTCATGACAGTCCCTATGGAGGACATCATGCAGGAGATCGTACAGGTGCAAAGGTATTACAGTCTGGTTTTTATTGGCCTACTTTATTTAAGGATTGTGCTGAATATGTTAAATCTTGTGATAAATGTCAAAGAGTAGGAAATATTGGTAGGAGAAATGAAATGCCTATGAACTATTCCTTACCACTTGAACCATTTGATGTGTGGGGTTTTGACTTTATGGGACCTTTCCCCGAATCAAAGACAAAGCATACTCATATTTTGGTTGCAGTGGATTATGTTACAAAGTGGGTGGAAGCAATTCCAACCAAAAGTGCAGATCATGCCACGGCAATGAAGATGCTTCAGGACATCATTTTCCCCAGGTTTGGTGTTCCTAGGTTTTTAATTACTGATGGTGGTTCTCATTTCTTACATGGTATTCTTAGGAAAACTTTGGCAAAATATGATGTTAACCATAGAATTGCATCACCTTATCATCCCCAAACTAGTGGACAAGTTGAATTAAGTAATAGGGAAATTAAACTCATTTTGGAAAAGACAGTGAATAAGTCTAGGTCTGATTGGCCACTTAAAATTAACGATGCATTATGGGCTTATAGAACTGCTTTTAAAAATCCTATGGGAATGTCTCCTTATAAAATGGTTTATGGAAAAGCTTGTCATTTACCTGTTGAATTAGAACATAAAGCTAGATGGGCTATTAAACAATTGAACTTTGATTTTAAAACTGCTGGAGAGAAGAGAATTCTTGATTTAAACCTACTAGATGAATGGAGAAATGAAGCTTATGAAAGTGCCAGGATGTTTAAAGAAAAAGTTAAGATTTGGCATGACAAGAAAATTAAAAAGAAAGAATTCAAAGTAGGTGATCAAGTGCTATTATACAACTCTCGTTTCAAGTTTTCTGCAGGTAAGTTAGCTTCAAAGTGGCAGGGACCATTAGTGATACAGGAAGTATACCGTTCAGGAGCTATCCGTCTTCATGGTGATATGAAAGGTAAACCTCATGTGGTTAATGGACAACGCCTTAAACATTATATTGCAGGAAAAAGCTTCATTGGAAAGGTGGAGGAATTCATTTTACAGACACCGGAGGAGGTAATTGCAAAGAAGTTTGCAGTTTCAGAAATCCAAAATCAATAAAAGGTAACTTTTACTCTGGAAAGTTTCTCGGAATTGCGTAATATTTTACGGACATCATTTTTTATGGAAATTAACGTGTGGGACAAGAAAATTGGAAGGAACGGAGCCGAGGGAGAAAAGAGGGGGTCCCACGCGGAGATGCTTTGGCCGCGTGGGCCCACTCCTTTTGCCCCTCGGAGTCCCGTTCCGTCTCGTTTTCGACTCCGACGCTTCGTCTTGACCTAAAAACCGTCAATATATACCCCTTTTCGTTGATCTAATCTCGCACCGAGCGTTCTCGAGCGATCTTTGCTTTTGCTGTTTCTGTCTGTCAGGTTTTAGCCATGTCTAGCTCCGGATCCGATCATGAGGGGGAGAGCTTCCCCAAGGGAGGTGTTGTGAACCGCTACCTCAACTCCGTGATGGCACCAATGAAGACCTTGTCCTTCAAGGAGGGCGCGATGCTCATAGAGGAGGTGAAGGCTCCCAAGATCATTGGCACGGTGGAGGAGAGGCTGGAGGACCTGGAACAGAAGATCTTCAGGTATAATACTGTTGTTGAACGCAGCCTTGATGCTCATCACTTCATGAACCTGGAGCTGGAGAAGAAGGTTGAAGAGTACAAGGAGAGGCTGGAGGACTTGGAGAAGAGGTATCTACATGTCACATCTGAGTTGGACAAGCATCAAGCTCTACTGTGGGATGTGGAAAATCAAAACTGTGAGTATGAAGAGCGCTTCAAGAAGATTGCAGCAGCTGCTACCCTCAGGTATAATGATCCACCTAACTCCTTCTACAATGGGAGGCCTTTCCCATGGAAGAGGGCTGAATGGGAGGAAGAATATGAGAAAGAAGAGGCTGCAGCAGAGAAAGCACTGGCAGAACGTCAAGCTTGGGGGAGTTCCACCTAGTCTTTATCTTTACTAGTTTATCATATCTATCTAGTCATGGTGTGTTTTGCTTTTATCATTTAGTTATCAATCTCTTTTAGGCTTGTGTGAGCTCATGGAGCATTATCATGTATCCCTATCTTATGGTTTATCAATGAATATTAAAGTATGGTGTCATCCATGATTCTCTTGTTTGGAGATTTATGGGTAACACTCATGCAAATGAGCGTGGTTTATTTTAGAGGTTTCAGTCACATCTTGCCTTGAATTTAATTAACTTGAGTATGTTGGACAATTGTAGAATCTAGCTCAATATAAATAAGAAAAGAGTGAGTCATTATGACTTGAGAATTAATAAGTTTAAGGTTGAGATATAGTCTTGTAGCATAAAAAGTTGGGAATAGTTAATGAAAAGGATATGAAACACTCTTGTTAGAATCTAGTATCTTTTGAGCAAATGAATGATCATGGATGTGTCAATACTTATGCTCTTGTAAAGTGTATGAAAGGAAGGCACCCGAGGATTCGGTTAGCCATGGAAAGTGTGAGATAAAGGTTGTTTGAGCATAAGAACTTGATTGAAACATCCATGACTAAAGTTTGCACTAGTTACTAGTGAAGCAAGGGTGCAAATAATTTTATATCTGTCTTTTCATTTGTATTCTTTAACTTGTTATCCAATGAGAGTTTATCTTGTCTTTAAACTTCAGTAAAGTATTAAACATTATGATGCTAGCCATAAGAGCAAAAGCATGTTAAAAATAGTGTGATTCAATTGTCCAACATACAATGGTTATTTGCTTTCAAAGTGTAAGGGGTGATTGCTAGAGCTTCTACTTATGCTGCCCTTATGTGTATGAGTTTTAATTCATTAATCTTACATTGCAATTGAATATGATGATGATACAATGCTCGTATTTATTTATCAACCATAAGTCCATTGATGCATGTAATGATCTATGTCCTTACTTACTTGAGGACAAGTAAGGGTTTAAGCTTGGGGGAGTTGATACGTGCATTTTATATCATCATCTATACCACTTATACCACCATATTAGGATGTTATTTGCATTATATATCATTGTTTTTACATGTTTTAGATGATTTAGGGGACTTTCCTACAAAGTCCCTATTTTTAGTATTTAATTTCTGGGAGGCAGAAAACCTCCTTTTTCTGTTTTTATTGTTTCAGGAGCTACGAAGGCCCAATTAATAAAAGGAAAATTGCACAGCTGGTTTTTCTTCGGGAGAACACCAGAGGGAAGAAGAAGCAAGCGAGGAAGGCCACGAGGCCCAAAATGGGTGGGCCCACGCGGCCAGATTCCCTGACCGCGTGGGACCCACCAAATGGAGCCTCGGGCACTTCCTCGCCTGGGGCTTTTTAACGAGGTCTCCGTCTCGCCCGAAAAGTAACGCCCTAATTTTTACGAGACTATCCGAGGTCGCGGCGGCGGCGAAACTCCTGATTCCCTCCGAGGGGGATCAGATCCTGCTGCTCCGGAGCTCCGGAGAAGGGGGAAATCATCGTCATCGTCATCACCTCTCCTCCTTGGCGTGGGAGGAGGCCTCTACATCATCACCATCACCAAGACCAGCACCATCTCCATCATCATCTCCGTGATCCACTCCGTCCCCTCGTAGTTTGAGAGTTGCTATACCCTAGATACTTGTCTTGTGCTACTATTCATGTTTGTGATTGAGTACTTGTCATTATTTGGTGGTGAAGTTATATTTTCAGATTGTGTTGTACCACTTATGCCACTGAATATCACCATGTTTGCACGTTGTGAGTAGTTCCCGTATGTTCCTGAGGGCATAGGATGAATTGGCAATGATTTATATATGACATGTGTTGGTATTTTGTCTAGTGTTTATCTTTTTGTGTGATTCTATGATGGTGTTGTGCGAACGTCGACTGCACAACACTTCACCTATATGGGCTCATAGGAGAACACCGTAGTGTAATGGCGTGAGGGAGACTTGGGAGGACACGAAAGCCTGAGACCGAATCATTAAGTTACTTTACGGGGTATTAGTATCGGGGACCTAGAGCGTAATGCTATGGTGGGATTTTATATCTTAATAATTCTTGTGCTGTCATTTAATTGGCCACATGATCCATCATAAGGGGTTTAGTCTATTTATTTAGCTGTACCTAATAATAGCTCCGTCCGAAGAAGATTAAAACTAGACAAGATATTCAACGTGTTGTTTAATAAATCTATATGCCTAGCAATATCCATGCCGCCCTCGGGAACGTTTTCCACATATAAGTTACACATCACTTGAGCTTGTCCTCTTACACATAGAGGATTGGGCTTTCTCTCTCTTTGAGAGCTTTTACTTGTTACCATTTACCTGCTGCATTGTACTGTCTTGCAATTATACAATCGAAAATACCAAAAACACTTGCATCTTTTATTGTCTATTTATCATTTCTAATAACCAATACCTTCAGCTCCTCGTGGGTTCGACAACCTTTTCTATTCGAAAGGTACTACAATTGATCTCCTGCACTTGGGAGTCATCATGCCCACATGAATATCATAGTAATCATCATGTCATATATATGCATTGTCATGCGCTTAATATTTTGTCAATTGCCCAGCTGTAATTTGTTCACCCAGCATGTTAGTTATCTTTTATGGAGAGACACCACTAGTGAACTGTGGACCCCGGTCCATTCTTTTACACTGATAATACAACCAACTGCAGTCATTGTTCCTTTTCATTCTCTGCAATTAAACACTATTTTCCACACCATACGTTTAATCCTTTGTTTTCAGCAAGCCAGGAAGATTGACACCCTTCCTGCTTCGTTGGGGCAAAGTAGTTTGATTGTGTTGTGTGCAGATTCCACGTCAACAGCCGAACTCCCTTCCACACGCAAGTACTTTTCTGGCACCGTTGACAACCTTCAGAAGTGCTTCTTGCTCCTACTGGATCTGATAACCTTGGTATCTTACTGAGGGAAACTTGCTGCTGCACTGCTTCATGCCTTCCTCTTGGGGTCTCCCAACGAACGTGTGTCCCACGTCATCAAGCAGTTTTCTGGCGCCGTTGCCGGGGAGCAAGAGGATTTCTGCAAGGGGAGTTTCACGCTTTCATTCTCTTTACTTTGTTATTGTCTTGCTTAGTTTATTTTTATCTTGTCTTGCTTGCTTTATTTATCAAAAACACAAAAAAAATTAGTTGCTTATTTCGAATTGTTACTTTCAGTCTTGTTATCATGTCTAGCCCTGTTCCTGTAGTCATGTCACCTGAGGAAGAGATTTTCACTTTCAAGTAAGGGAGTGAAGAGAGTTTTAAAGATGCTTGGTCTAGAATTTTTGAGTCCTATGCTAAAACCGAACCAAAAATGACTTTAAGCTGCTCCTTAGTAGCTTTTATTTTGGTCTTATTCTTTGCTACAGATATGCTTTAGACGATGTGGTAGGAGGAGATTTCCTTCGTCATGATGGGGATCAAGCTTTTAACGCTATAAAAAAATTGATTACAATTTCTAGCCCTCCAATCAGTAAAATTGATTCGGCTCTCATAAGCATAAATGATAGATTAAATACTCTTGAAACAAACATATCTGGTCTAAAAGAAGGGTATAATCAGATTCGTGAACACTATGATAATGTGCCAGTAAATTTTGAACCATCGGGATGGATTCCCTCTATGAAAGTTGTTATCAATGGTGAAACCTTCCATGCTCGTTGTGATATCATGTCTGAATTTTGTTTTAATGCCTAGGGAAATTTATGATTCCTTAAACCTTTGGGAGCTTTCCAAATGTGAAAATTGGATAACTCTGGCTGATAATACCATTAAATTACCAAAAGGAGTAGCCGAAGGAGTTTTGTAAACTCCTGGGGATAACAATATCTATTGATTATGTTGTCATTGAATGTGCAGGAACAGGACAAATTACGCTTGGGAGATCTCTGCTGAAACGCTTTGCAACAATAGACATGGGCCAAGGTATTATGAATTTCACCTCTTCACCTATGTGTAACCAAGTATTTCCTAAAGATAAGGGTAAGGGTAAGAGAGCTAAGCGTTAGATTGTTGATGCTTCTTCACTTGGAAACACTTGATTCTTACTTTCTGCGCCTAGCTGAAAGGCGTTAAAGAAAAGCGCTTATGGGAGACAACCCATTATTTTATTTCTATAATTTTTCTTTTCTTTTTGAGTCAAGGAGTTGTTTACTTCTGTAATAATTCCTTTGTATCTTTATTTTATCGCATTGTTGTGCCAAGTGGAGCCTCTAATAGGAAGATGATGCTAGATTTGGATTTCTGCGCAGGAACAGATTTCGGCTGTTCACCGTTTTACTTCTGTAAAATCACAGAAAAATTATTTAAATCAGCAAAATTTTGTGCGTGATCCTCAGATATGTATGCATCTTTCGTTAGTTTTGAGTTTTTCGATTTGAGCAACGTAAGTGCCTCGAAAAAATTCGTCTTTACAGACTGTTCTGTTTAGACAGATTCTGTCTTTTATTTTTCGCATTCTCTCTTTTACTAGTGTCGAGTGGAATTATTTTTTAGTGTGAAGAGCTTCACATAACATCAGTGGCAGTAGTTAATGTTAAAAGTGACGGTCATGTTTGTGTCCTTATAGAACATGTGAGTTTTTGATTGTGCACTAACCCTCTAATGAGAATTACTCTGAGTTTGGTGTGGCGAAAGTTTTCAAGGGTCAAGAGAGAAGAATGATATAATGTGATCAAGAAGAGTGAAGAGCTTAAGCTTGGGGATGCTCCCATGGATCACCCCAGCATATTTCAAGAAGACTCAAGCGTCTAAACTTGGGGATGCCCAAGGCATCCCCTTCTTCATCAGCAACTTATCAGGTCATCTCTAGTGAAACTATATTTTAATTCTTTCACATCATATGTGCTTTACTTGGAGCGTCTGTGTGCCTTTTATTTTCAGTATTCTATTTTTCTTTTGGTCAACTTGATTGGACCCTAGCATTCTTGATCGGGAGAGAGACACGCTCCGCTTTTTCATATGAATACTCCTATTCTTCACTTATACTTGTTGAGTATTCTTATCTAGCTATTGCTATGCTTTTAGCTCCTGTTTTGCATGCATCTCTTATTCAGAGCTGTTAGTTCTTTTAAAGAAAGTACTCTCTTGCTTCACTTATAATTGTTTGGAGAGTTTATGTTGAAATAAGTTGATTGGTGTTTGGTTGGAACAGAAAATGCTGCATGTGGTAGATGGTATAATGGAAAAAGCTTACATATTCTTGTAGATCACTGTATTGGATAATTTGATACTTGTCAATTGTTTTGAGTTATCAAGTAGTTCATGTTTAAGCTTTTGTATCATGTAGTTAAAACCTATTAATGGAGAACTAACGTAAAGCTCGTTGAAATTTGGTTTGCATGATTGGTATCTCTAAGGTCTAGATATTTTCTAGTAAAAGGGTTTGGTTAACAAGGAAGACAGTGTAGAGTCTTATAATGCTTGCAATATGTTTTCATATAAGTCTTGCTGTGTCGGTTGATATCCTGTGTTTGCTTCAAATAACCTTGCTAGCCTAAACTCTGTACTGAGAGGGAATGCTTCTCGTGCATCCAAAATCTTGAGCCAAAATCCATGCCATTTGTGTCCACCATAACTAACTATATGTGGTATTTCCTTGCCACTCCAAGTAAAATTTTCATGTGCTACCTTTAAACTATTCAAAAACTAATACTCCTTTTTGTGTCAATGTTTACCAAGCTCATGAGGACAGTGACAAGGGTATACATCTCGGGTACCCTACCGTGAGGGTACCTGGTGCACGTGACGACTAAGGCCCAATAGCGAAGAGCCTACTCGAAGCCCAAGACAAGAGGCCCAAGAAGATGGAGTACCCTCCAAGATTAGACATAGGCATAGTCGGTTTAGACTTTCCTTACGTGTAAACTAGGTCGGTTACGAACTCCCGAGACCCAGCCTATTTAAAGGCTGGGAGGGGTGCCGATCTAGGGACCAAGCCATACTCGAACCACCAAAAGCCCTAGCGAGATCGACAGCTCGCTAGAGCTCCCCTGTAATCGCATAATCCACACAATCAATACCAGACAAGCAGGAAGTAGGGTCTTTACCTCCACCCGAGGGGCCTGAACCTGGGTAAATCTTTGCCTCTGCTTGTCAGCCGACGAAACTACCAGTACTACCACGTTCTCTCCCATAATTTCAACCCTAGGTCCTTAACCATGGGATTTGATGAGTGTACCCCTCGTCAGACGGGTGGATGTCTTTATGTCACCTGTCAAACAGACTTTACCACCGGACTAGCGGCATATACATCCGCTTATCCATTAATTTTGCAAAAAGAGCTGGCAAATGGTGTGCCCAGTCCCAATTTATTACAACTTTAACCGCTTAATTCTCTTCACATTTTTGCCCTGATTTATCAGTCAAGCAATGACAAACAGTGAAATATCTGCATGTGTAAACAAAAGAGAAGAGGGATGATCTGCCTTGCTGGTAGAAATAACGTCCTTCATGGGAGCCGCTCTTAAAAATCTTGTTGGCAGGGGTCATATTGTACTTTCCATTTTCTGATTCGTTGACAATTAACAAACACCTCTCAGAACTTATTTTACTCTCTATATGATTTCAAAAACTTAAAAAGCTCTAGCACATGATTTAATCCCTGCTTCCCTCTGCGAAGGGCCTTTCTTTTACTTTTATGTTGAGTCAGTTTTCCTACTTCTTTCTATCTCAGAAGCAAACACTAGTGTCAACTTTGGTGCAACAATTTTTATATGCTTGTATATTGCACTTATTATATTGCTTTGTGTTGACAAATATCCATGAGATATATATGTTGAAAGTTGAAAGCAATTGCTGAATCTTAAATCTTTCTTTGTGTTGGTTAAATACCTTTTACTTAGAATCTATTGCTTTATGAGTTAACTCTTATGCAAAACTCTTTGATGCTTGTCTCGAAAGTACTATTCATGAAAAGTTTTTGCTTATATGATTCAGTTGTTTGCTCATTATCTACTTGCTAGCAAACTATAGACCATTCACCTGGATCACTTCATTCATAACATGTGCTTTACAATACTATTTGATCAAGATTATGATTGTAGCATGTCACCTCAGAAATTATTTTGTTTTTATCGTTTTACCTACTCGAGAACGAGTAGAACTAAGCTTGGGGATGCTTGATACATCTCAAACGTATCTATAATTTCTGATGTTCCATGTTGATATTATACCAATTGTTACATGTTTTACATACACTTCATAGGATTTTTATGCATTTTCTGGGACTAACCTATTAACAAGATGCCACAGTGTCAGATCCTGTTTTCTGCTGTTTTTGTATTTCAGAAAAGCTGTTCTGGAAATATTCTCGGAATTGGACGAAACCTGGACAGGACCTCCTATTTTTCCAACACGTACACGAAGTCCGAAGGAGAGACGGAGGCGACCGAGGAGGGCACCACACCCTAGGGCGGCGCGGTCCCCCCTCCAACCGCGTCGTGGTGGGGTGTAGGCCCCTCGGGTCGCTCCAGCCGCCGCCCTTTCTCCTATTTATTCATCTTCACGGGAAAACCCTAGATACCCGAGCCTCCATCCACGAAAAGTTCCATAGCCGCCGTCGTCAACCCTAGCTCGGGAGGGTTCTGAAGCTCTTCCCGGCACCCTGCCGGAGAGGGGAAACATCACCGGAGGGCTCTACATCACCATGCCTGCCTCCGGAGTGATGCGTGAGTAGTTCATCTTTGGACTATGGGTCCATAGCAGTAGATAGATGGTTGTCTCTCCACTTTATGCTATCATGTTTAGATCTTGTGAGCTGCCTATCATGATCAAGATCATCTTATTGTAATGCTACATGTTGTGTTTGCTGGGATCCGATGAATATTGAATACTATGTCAAGTTGATTATCAATCTATCTTATATGTTATTTATGATCTTGCATGCTTTCCATTACTAGTAGATGCTTTGGCCAAGTAGATGTTTGTAACTCCAAGAGTTAGTATTTATGCTAGATAGTGGGTTCATGCCTCCGGTAATCTGGGAGAGTGACAGCAACTTCTAAGATTGTGGATGTGCTGTTGCCACTAGGGATAAAATAACCGATGCTTAGCTTAAGGGTGCGCCGTTAGGTCTAATGCATTTGTTTACATTACGCACATTACTTAATGCGATTATCCGTTGCTTGCAACTTAATACCAACGGAGAACTCGGTATGGCAACCTGGAGGTGGATTATTAGTCATAGACGCTGTTGGATAATTGTCTATGTATTTTGTCGTAATGCCCACATGAATATCATAGTAATCATCGTGTCATATATATGTATTGTCATGCACTCAATATTTTGTCAATTGCCCAGCTGTAATTTTTTCACCCAGCATGTTAGTTATCTTTTATGGAGAGACACCACTAGTGAACTGTGGACCCCGGTCCATTCTTTTACACTGATAATACAACCAACTGCAGTCATTGTTCCTTTTCATTCTCTGCAATTAAACACTATTTTCCACACCATACGTTTAATCCTTTGTTTTCAGCAAGCCAGGAAGATTGACACCCTTCCTGCTTCGTTGGGGCAAAGTAGTTTGATTGTGTTGTGTGCAGATTCCACGTCAACAGCCGAACTCCCTTCCACACGCAAGTACTTTTCTGGCACCGTTGACAACCTTCAGAAGTGCTTCTTGCTCCTACTGGATCTGATAACCTTGGTATCTTACTGAGGGAAACTTGCTGCTGCACTGCTTCATACCTTCCTCTTGGGGTCTCCCAACGAACGTGTGTCCCACGTCATCAGTGACATTCATAATTTGGCTCTGCATCTTCACTATATGGTTATAGCCGAATAAGTGGAAATTCAATAGGAGCTCACTTGCCTTCATCTAGTACTGTCGTGAATGGTATGTCCCTGCAGAATTGCAAAGTTTCGGCAACACCTCACTGCTGAAAGATACTAAAAGAATTGGGGGAAATCCTATCTAGGATGGGATGATTGAGGAGCGTGAAGCATATGAGATCAAGTTTTATCCTTCCCAATTACAAAGTTTCGCCAATACTTCATTGTTGAAATACTAAGAGCATCGGAGGGTAATTATATCCAGCAGAGGTTATCGTCGATAACATCATCACACTTGATGATATATCAGAAGAACATCGCTGAATCTATGAAGCGTTCAAGAAGAGACGTAAGGAGGAGTTTGAGGCACTTCAAAAGAAACTCAAGGAGGAGCATAAAGAGTACAAGAAAAAACTTGAAAAGGAAGGTTCGCAGGTGTTCCATGCAAAGCTCAAGAAGAATGGGCAAGGCAATATTACTCCGGTTGGAGAAACCAAGTTCCCTTCTCCACACAATCAAGTTGAACCCGCTGCTAGACTAGAACAAGAAGATGAAACTTTGCAAATTAATAGGGTACATGAAGAGAAGACTGATTCAGTCAGTACAGTTAGTTCGGTTATTGAACCTACTAGTACATTTAGTTCGGTTATTGAAGCCGAATCTAAAACTGGGGCTATTTTTTTCCAGCTTGTGCAGGTTTGCATGGAAGAGGCTATTTTTTTTCCAGCTTGTGCAGGAGGCTATTTTTTCCAGCTTATGCAGTTTTGCATGGAAGAGAAGTTATTTCAGCTTGTGCAGGTTTGGCCCTTCAAATATTTTTTTTTCCAGATGTATGGAGGAAGGCCAGGGTGCGAAGGCTACTGGCTACACGCGGAAAGGACTACAATGTAATTTTTTTTGTTAGGGGCTATTGTTGCTCGTGTTCATGTCAGTGACATATCTATTGAACTATCATAGTAGTTCATTCAACGGCAGGACTGTAAGATTTATGGATCCAAGGCCACGGTGTACCGCCCAGAGGGCCAATTGCGGGTGCAAGGGACTGCGGCCATGAACCGTATACGTGGAAAGATTCTTTTATTTCCGAAAGTACTACTTCCTCCGATTACCATGCAAAAAAAAATACATAAGTGTCGCAGATTTGAACGGCACTTTTTTTGCATCGGAGGGAGTACTATAAATGAAAACCCTATGGCTGATTCAGATCAATGTCCTGCAATGCAACAGAGTCTCTCCAACCAAGGTAGCCTGCCTGATCTACCAATTTAGTGGTTTCATAAAAAACAAGCAATCTTGCAATCAGAATCAGTGCTGTTCAAACCTTAGCTCAAGCACAATACTTGTGTCACACAAGTCGGTTGACAGGGATGCAAACCGGTTCACAAATAGAAGTTTCGTGTAAGGTTCTACGAAAGCATGTGTCACACACGAGAGCGCTGTTTTGGCTCCCGGGAGCATATGCTCCCGGTATTTTCAAAAAAAAATCAAAATTTGAAAACTCATCAAAAAATACGGTGGTGCGTACCATGGTCAGGTACGTGCATGATTTTTTTCAGATTTTTTTGATGAGTTTTCAAATTTTGAATTTTTTTTGCAAATAACGGGAGCATATGAGCCCGAGCTCCAAAGCGAATTTCCGGTACACAATAGCTTATGTTCTATTCAGACCAGAACTAAGTTTGATTATTGCAAAACTGAAGGACGCGGCATCTACACCTGCTGATAGAGATTTCTGACTGTGTAACTGAGAAAACTAATGGGGGTGGGCAAATGCAAGGGCTCACAACATCCTACACAAACTGGAAGCATCAGATCATCCAGCCACATGTTACAAAGGAGGCGATGTTATTGCACAGCTGGATGTAAATTCAGAGACCAGTACTTTTGTCTCAACCAGGCATCAGAGGATTGTGCACCGGCTTCTTTGTTCTGCGGGAGATATCGTCGCCTGTTGAAACCTGCTCGGATCGAAGGTATCCACCCCATACTGCCACAACACAGGGTACTAGTTAGAAACAACAAAACGACATGCGCATTAAAGGAGTAGAGTGCTAGTAGTTATAAGGATCAGCAGTTATATACCTTGTCTCTCATTCTTTGGCTCCATGCATCGTTCCTGATTGGACGGTAGTCAAGATTGGGCACCCTAGGATCGGTAGTTTGGTTATTCACTAATGGCTGACGGACTCCAGACCTCGGGCCAATGTACTCATCATCACTGTCGTAATCATTTTGATTACCTGACTGCACTATGAGGGCTACAGTAAACAACAGTGCCTGCAGAGACGGTTTTAGTTAGAAACCATGGGGTACTATTAGCCTATTACTGATATGGGGCATGAAATCTGAAATCTAGAAATATGTACATCGTAGGTCCTCTTTTTTTTTCTCTGCTGTTTGTGGCACACAGCATGTGAGGAGCTTAAGTATCGCATGATGAGAGAGATGCACATTGAGTAAGAAAAATAACAATAGCTGCCACTTCGTTCACGAACATGCATATCATGCACATGTTAATGTGGAATATAGTTGTGAAAAATACACAAAGCATCAGTAAGCCTTTCATTTTACAAATTATTACATATTCTGTTGATTTTGATTTTTAAGTTAGCAAGCCTAGACTTTAGTTAGTACCACAACATTTTTTTTGTTAGTAATCGTTATGGAAACCTTTACAGTTAACCTGAAGAAAACATATCAACAAACTGGAACTTAATGTGGAAATTCAGAAGCTGTAATTTGTTGTCAGATGAGTAGGATCTCTGAGGATAATAAAGCAGAGTCAGAGATAGCATTGTTATCTAAACAACATTATTAACATATGATCTAACTACTTTATCTTGGCATAAGCCTCTTAGGACTATGTGACATAAAGTTATAAGCATATAAAAAGAAGCATTGTATGAGTTTCTAATTCCCAAACTGTTAAAATAACAGTTGTGCTTTGTATGGACCAGATTTAATAAATGTCGCAATAACAAGTTACATTTTCGGAAGAAGTAAATCCAGGTTGTTTCAAAAGATGCCTTATCAAATTATACCCAAGGCCTGTAATGCAAAGTTGTTCCACTTTTACCTCAAACACAACAGCTCCAAGTGCGACCCATTTTGCGATTTTCCAATTTTCTTTCAGGAAACTGTAGATCATGTCAAAGTTGCCAGTTTTATCAACTGGAATTACCTGCAGAATAATAAGGATTAAACTCTTAGTTCGTAGAGAAATAATCATGCTCAAAAAATGAGAGACGAAGTCGATCTACTCACATGTTTCCAGTTATGGTCGAAGAAAATGAAGCATCCCGCCGCGAGCTCTAATATTATGAACAAAATGATGAGGAATGAATACTTTTAAAATGTCAAGGAAACCATAACATGCAAATATAGGTAAATAAGGTAGGATATGTTGCTAATAGCAGCCTAAATCAATCACAAGATGTATAACAAAACATGTGAAACTGCATATAATTTTTTAGGTAAGCATACTATTGACTATCCAATTAATTTCTGTCTCGTGTCAGTTTGTCAGCAGTTCACCTCCCTGGGATTCATATTAAGCACGTATATAACTGTTTGATAGTTGATACAAAATTGACATGAAACAGAGCACATAAAAAGTATCTCCAGAAATTTTGTTCATAACAATTGTATCTACTATTGGATACAGTGGATAAGCAGCATCCGCTCCTAGTTGACGCTCCAGCACAACCGAAGATGGAGGTAATGAATAGCACAACACCGATGCCCATAAAAGCAAAAATAAACCTGCGAGGAATACAATGGTGGAATTTTTGTAAGAGAAGATCCGCAATGCAAGAAATTCCCAACCCTGCATGGGACTCATTCTAATTTAAAATTTTGACAATTCAAATTCTCAGTACGGTATCAAGATCCTATAGCCAAGAACAATCACCGACATTTACATACATAAAATAAGATCTGTATCCGGGTAAATAAAGACAATTGCAGTGATTTCTCTGCGGTGGTACTACAAGCAATTAAGTCATTGAGTAGTAACAAATATCTGAACATGTGAGTTGCATCGAGAATCAGAAACACAAGAGATCAAGAGACGACGCACCAGGCGCTGGAGAGCCTGTCCGCTGTCCCATCTGACAGAGACGCATCAAGAAGAAGAAGAAGCATCGGGCGCCCAAGCCGCACGAGCTCGCCGCTAGGAGCAACCGAGGGCGGCGCCGCCGGCGACGGAGTGAGCACCTGGAGCCACATGACGAGCAGGTAGGCGCCGTAGCCCGTCATGGCCAGGCCGACCACCATTACGATGAAGTTGAGCAGCTTGAGGACGCACTCGAAGAAGCCCCTGCACGCTGCCATGGCCGGATGGGCCGATGGATTGGTCGAGCCGGCGTCTCCGATGGGGCAGAGACGTCACCGGCCTCAGGCAGAGGATAGGAGGCGCCTTTGACCGATCCGGCTGCGGACCACCCCGCGTTTCTCGATCGATCCGGGAGGCCGGGGATCGGAATTTCCGGCGAGTTGGGGATTGGAACGCTGGTCCGCCCAGCCCGCGATCGAGAAAAGAAGAAGAATTCCAGGAAGATAAGTAGGTGCCGTGCGTTTCTCTTTCTCTCTCCGTCGTGTAACAGTCGAACTGAACTGTATACTCGCCTTAAATGAACTACACAGTTTGAAATCTTCCCAAGATTTTGCAAAAATCAGCAAAATTTGTAATGTTTTTATCAGGAAGAGTAGTTGGCGATGACATTTTTTTTATTTTCATGAAATATGTGTGCTTGACACGCTGCATTCTTCAGGACAGGTGGCGCGACACGGCAGCACCGGAACGGACGAGATGGATGACGCCGTGACAGCTGATGAGATTAAACCAATTGTATTCTAGTGGTTTTGATCCATCCGATCCACAAGCATCTGCCGCTGCGTGTGGGATCACACGAATAGTCTCCGGCATCTTGCTTATCTTTGGATCCATGCAGCTGAAAGAAACACATCGCCCGAATGAAAATGACAGGTCATTTCCTTTTTGTTATCGGACTGGCGAAATTTTATTTTTCGTTTTTTGACAGGTGATATTGCTATATATATTTCCTCTACTTTTTATAAAAAAAGACGTTCTTTTTTTCTTGTTCCGCGCACAAGGCCAGCAAATTGTTTTTTAGGGGTACGACGGGGCCAACAAATATAGCTCCTCAGAATAATTCCCTACTTTTTTTGTTCACAGCTCTGGTGGGCCTGACAATCTACTGCCTGCCCACTCGAGATGAGCAAGCCCATCCAGCAAGAACGCTGGTTCTTCGATGAAACCTATAGCTGGCCGAATTATCTGACGCGTGAGTACCCGAGCTGGCCCATCCCGATGAAAGCGCAGGTTCTACTCCGGAATAATACCGGCAAATCCTATGCGTCGCCGTAATCGCCTGGAGGGAAGCGCACGCCGGCGAAGATGGGCCGGCCCATCACGTGACGTTTTCTTTTCTTTTTCTTTTCTTCTATTTTTGTTTTTTCGTTTTCTGTTTCCGTTTTTTTCTTTTTTCCTTTTCTTTTTTCTTTTCGTTATTTCTTTCAAAAATATACAATTCGAAAATTTTGAAATAAAAATTTGTTCAGATTTGAATTGTGTTCAAATTCAAAATTTGTTCAAATTTAAAATTGTTTTGATTTTGAAATTTGTTTAAATTCAAAATTTGTTTCGATTCTAAAATTGTTCTGATTCAAAATTTTGTTCAAATCCGAAATTTGTTCCGATTTCAAAATTTGTTCAATGTTCAAATTCGAAGTTCTGATTCGAAAAATGTTCCCATTCGAAAAATGCTCCCATTTGAAATTTGTTCAAATTCGAAATTTGTTCCGATTTCTAAATTTGTTCACATTCGAAAATTGTTTCGATTTGAAAGTTGTTCAGATTTTTAAAATTGTTCGATTTGATTTTTGTTCATATTTGAATTTTGTTCGGATTTAAAATTTGTTCAAATTTTAAAATTGTTCGAATTTTATTTTTGTTCGGATTTGTAATTTGTTCAAAATTTAAAATTTTGTTATTTCATTCAAAAATATAAAATTCGAAAAAGCTGAAATAAAAATTTGTTCAGATTTGAATTGTGTTCAAATTCAAAATTTGTTCAAATTTAAAATTGTTCTTATTTTGAAATTTGTTTAAATTCGAAATTTGTTCCGATTCAAAAATTGTCCGATTCAAAAATTTGTTCAAATCCGAAATTTGTTCCGATTTCAAAATTTGTTCAATGTTCAAATTCGAAATTTGTTCAAATTCAAAATTTGTTCCGATTCAAAAAAAATTCCCATTCGAAAAATGTTCCCATTTGAAATTTGTTCAAATTCAAAATTTGTTCTGATTTCGAAATTTGTTCACATTCGAAAATTGTTCAGATTTGAAAGTTGTTCAGATTTTTAAAACTGTTCAGATTTGATTTTTGTTCATATTTGAATTTTGTTCGGATTTAAAATTTGTTCAGATTTTAAAATTGTTCGAATTTTATTTTTGTTCGGATTTGTAATTTGTTCGATTTATAAACAGCTGGAAAAGCGCCTGACGAAATTTCAGGAAATAGAAGAAAAAAGACCTCGCGCGTGAAATTGGGCCGGCCCAATTAGCAGTCCCTTACGGCGACGCGGGCACCGTAAGGCGACGTAAAGGCGCTTCCATAACACCGGGACCTCCCGCCTGCAGTGGTCCACTGATGGGCCACGTTGAATGCAGCCCATGACAGGTAGTGTAATTTTCTGTTATTTTTATTATTTTTTCTTTTCTGTTTGAAGTAAACAATTAAAATAAATAAACATTTTTTAAAAATGTGAACATTTTTAAAAATTCAAAAAAATTAATCCAAACACTTTTTAAATCCGAACACTTTTCAAAGCCGAACACTTTTTAAAATCCGAACATTTTCCAAATCTGAACACTCTTCAATTCTGAAAATAAGAAAAAAATCAAGTAAAAAAAAAGTAAAAAATAGAAATTTAAAAATAAGAAAGGAAATAAGAAAAAGATATCGCTCGTGTAACATCTAAAACATCTTATATTAAAAAACGGAGAGAGTAGATGGTAAATAAATAAAAAAACTTAGATAATCACGTCAGCCAGAAGTTTCAACGGTCTGGCATTTCGATTTGGTTGTTGTAAGGAATTTGTTCCTAGTTCTGGAGTAACTTGGCCTATTTTCTGTATTCCTATGAGCACATACCAACAACTTGCATAAAACTTCAAAGAGTATGTATTCACATTTAAACATGGCAGGAAGTGGCGGAACATGGGAGAGATGCTGCCTTGAGTCAGAGACCACTTACATGTTGGCCTCTCCTCCCCATAGCAGACCCAAATTGCTGGTGAAAATGGCAAACCCAAACCAACCGAAGTAGGCCGGTTTGAATTTAAATATATTTGTAGTTCTATCAGATCACTATGTACAAATTTACCCCTATTTTACATCTCACAAAAGCGACCTCGCATGCACAGTCCAGTTCATTTCAGCAGGATAGATCAAACTTTAGTATACAAGGAGTGGCGACAAAGCAAGATCTCGCCAACAACGATGAGAAATCCCACTTTTACCAATAGACTACAAGTTCTATCAGATGCCCAAGAATGCTCTGCTCTGGGACTCCCAATGCTCCTTAGCCAGGCGAACCCGCTCAACTCGCTCCATCTGCATTCTTTTCTCCCAATACTCTGGACAACTGTATACAATTCAACAATTCAATACCGATAAACCAATCACAAGAGACAGAAAAGTGTTGTTTTGTTTCTGTCATATCTATGCTCAGTGAGAACTAGTTAGGGTGTACACTTACCTATAGCTTATTAACATGTTCAGCTCATCCAAGTGTACAGCATTGGGAAAGACCCCAGCCTGAAAGTGGAAATTAGGTCAGTCGGCTAGTCATCCACAAACAATGATTCACAGAACTGATGGAAATACCTGTCGGCACAAAGGGCACTTTGATTTGTGATGTGCAGACTTCAGCCCATCAACAATTGTCACCGATGCAGCAGAACAACAGCACAAGTAGCAAAATATATGGCCACAAGAGAGAGAGACGGGATCGAACATTGTGTCCTGCAAAAATTAAGAAATTACCTATTTTAATGTTGGTTTGCTGAGTAAGAAAATTTGCAAAGTTAAATAGATCTTGGTTTAGTTGTCAAGAAGTGCAAACTTACCAAGCAAATTGAACATGTCAAGCTAATGTCAATGCGCATAGAGTCAAACAGGCTGCATGAGAGCTTAGGCTTGTCATACTTCTTTAGAATTTTTCTCATCGCCACAGCATTTATAATTGCATATGTAACCAAGTCTTTGCCTTGCTGTATCAACTGCCCATGGCTCTTGTGACACCTGTTGGTGAACCACATGGCGTATTTCTTGAAACCTGACTCCAGGTGTAATTCAAGAAGCTTCTTGGCCTTCTCGTTGAAGCAGCCAACAACGGCTGACATCTCGTTGAGAAGGGATGGGAAGAAACTCCCATCGCACACTGCATATTTTGTTAATAACGTGTCAAATAACCAACCATGGAAGGTACTAATATAATCATGACAAAAACTCAAAAAAAAATCATGACTCGAGCAAGAGTATTCGCAGTTGCCAGCTGGACAGTCCATCGTTTGTTCTTCCTTTTGTCGGCACTTCATAGTCATAACTGGAATTTATTATAGATTAGAGAACAGATGCACCAATCACAGCAAGCTCCTTGCTAAACCAAAGAACACAGCACAGTTGACTCTATACTGGTTGGTTCCCTTTGAGTTATAGAATTATTTAAGCGAATTTTCTAATATATGTCATTATTTAAGCGAGTATTATAATTGTGAATGGAGTAAGTACATTTTTTTATTCGAGCTCATTAATCTATTAAGGGCACGTGGCCTACAAACTCTTTGCGTCCGGCGCGCTCGGAGATTCGCGTACATGAGAAATTAACGTCGCGCGCATGATCTGGGCCGAATGGATTCCTTATCGGGTGCGCTTGGACCTGCTACTGGTCCACAACCGTTTCGTTAGTGGGGGTACTGGAGATAACGGGCCCCACTTGTCATTGTCATGGAACACAAATTTCTGGTCCTTTCTTCTTCTTTTTTGCAAACGTCCTCTCCATTTTTCCTCGGGGGTTTCTGCTTTTCCCCTCTCTCTGGCCATGTGAGGGCGATTTGGAGCTAGGGTTTCACCATCGCCAGCGTCGGCCGAGGCAACGGCGACCGATGATTCGGCGCGGTGAGTTCGTATTCCTCTTCTCCGGTATGCACTTGGCAGTTCGCTTTTCGGGTAGATGTTTCGGCTTGATTTCGTCCGCGGGATGCGGTGATTCCAGGTTGTTCAAGGCGCCCACCCTCAGGTGCTTGTCTCTGTTCGCTGGTGACTGCAGCACGGGCGGTGATTTCGGCGACTGCAGCACCGCTGCGTGGTGATTTCGGCGAGCAGTATCACGGGGCGCGAGGTGATTCCGGCGACGGCAGCACGGGCGGTGATTTTGGCGGCTGCATCATGGGCACGCGGTGATTTCGGCGAGTAGCATCCTGGGGTACAAGGTGATTCCAAATTCCGACGACGGCAGCACGGGCGGTGATTTCGGCGAGCGTTGTACATGCGCGAGGTGATTCCGGCCATGGCAGCATAGGCGCGCGGTTGTTCCGGCCGGTGGCTCTCTTGTTTCTCCGGTGAGCAGCAAAACTTCCAGTTATTCCAGCCCATTTTCATTTTTCTAGGTCGAATCTGCTGCCTCGCTAGTTCATTCGTCAGGTAGAAAGGGACGCCACTACTAGGAAATAGCCTATTAGCGGCGCACCAAATTCAACATTCTGTGGCGCATGGTGGGTGCGCCACAGAATGCTCGCCACTAATTTTTTTTCTGTGGCGCACGGGCACATGCGCCACAGAAAGACCAAGATTCTATGGCGCACCTATCCCTCGTGCGCCACAGAATTACAGAATTGTTTTTTTGAATTTAAAAAAAGGGCGACCAGATCTAGATCTGGATCTAGCGCCGCCGGAATTTCGTCGGAGCTCGTGGTGCCCGTGGCCATGGCTTTAGGTGGTTTGGCCGGAGGTGGGTGGAGGAGGGGGGTCGCCAGAGGTGGGTGGGTGGAGGATGGGGGTCGCCGGAGATGGTGGGGGAGGAGGAGGATGTCACCGGAGGTGGTGGAGGAGGAGGAGGGGGTGGTGGAGGAGGGGGTCACCAGAGGTGGTGAAGGATGTCGCCGGAGGTGGAGGAGGATGTCGCCCGAGGTGGTGGAGGAGCAGGAGGAGGTCGCCGGAGGTGGTGGAGGAGGAGGATGTCGCCGGAGGTGGTGGAGGAGGAGGTCATCGGGGTGGTGGAGGAAGTCGCCGGAGGTGGAGGTGGAGGTGGAGGAGGGAGGAGAAGTGGAGGAGAGAAGTGGAGAGGAGAAGTGGAGGAGAGAAGTGTGGAGGAGAAGAGGGAGGAGAACTGGAGAGGTGGTGGTGAAGAGAAGGAGAGAAGGAGAAAAGAGAGGGAGAAGGGGGCGCCAGCGGGATTCAAATTCGAATCCCGCCCAACAGTTCAGTGGCGCATATGTAGATATGCGCCACAGAATTGTCTTTTTTGAATTTTTTTAATTTGTATAAAAAAATCTTCTTTTTGAAATAACTTTTTTTTCCTTTTGGAATTTCGAGGATCTGAGAAAAGTTCATCGGGTAAACCATGGTGAAATCGAGCTCCAATTCTTCTCTAGTTTTTTTTAATATATTAAACGCATTTTTTCGACGTCGTATGCAAAAGTTATGGCCGTCTTAATTTTTTTTCTGTTTTTTTTTGCAAAAAAGGTCAAAATTCATATTTCAAATTTTCTATACCTACTAGACACTAAAACCTAACTATATCTCAAAGGATTTTATTTTTTGAAGGTTTTATCATTTTCTTTTCTTGTTTGCAAAACTGAAAAGACGATCCACAGGGGGGGGTGGGATCTGTTTTCAACAATTTTGTGGCTCATGGGGCCACATGCGCCACAGAAATAACTCTTTTTGTGGCGCATGGGGCCCCATGCGCCATAGAATTCCAAATTTGCTGTGGCGCATGCAAAACAATGCGCCACAGAAAATATTTCTGTGGCGCAAGGTTGTTTGGTGTGCCGCAAAAAGTGATTCTATCTATAGCTAGTTTCCTAATAGTGCGCGAACAAGTATTGGTCATCAGTATATGTTTGTCAGTTTCGCTCGACTGGATTTAGGGGTGTTTTTCTGAACCATTTTGCAGTTGTGATTTTAAGCAGCAATACACAATAGTCTTTTTGAAAATTTCTTTGTACAATTTGTGTGCGAGGGGTGAGAGGATAGGCCAGCGATTTCTAGCATGAGCACCCTTTATTTGAACGAGGTGGTGAGGAGGGCACACCAGTGCTATAACTTTTTGAATTCTGTACGTTTTCAATGCCCCATTATCCTGGCATGTTTTGAGGTTCTTTTTCTGTGAGCAAGTAGGCGTGCTGTCTCGTGATGTCTAGACGCAAAAGAGTTGTTAGCAATGATGGTGGTGACGGACAAGTTGCAGGTCCAACGCAGAAGAAGGTTCATGCATATATGAATTTATGATGTGAAGAAAATATCTTGGCAACTAGTACATTTTAGTAACCCGGCAACTACAATGTTAATAACCTCGCAATTACATGAGATACATCCGGCAACTACATGTTAATAATCCTGGCAATTACATTGTATAAATATGGCAACTACAAGATATAAATTTGGCAACTACATGTTAAATAACCTGATGGTAGTAACATGGCAATTACATTGTATAAATATGGCAACTGCATGATATAAATTTGGCAACTACATGTTAATAATCTGATGGTAGTAACCTGGCAATTACATTGTATAAATATGGTAACTACATGATATAAATTTGGCAACTACAGGAGAGTACATATCTTCAGAATGTGGCACCAGACCATTCCATCCCTTTGCATGGAAAACATGGAACTAGTTGAAAGTGCATGTGTTGCCCCATGCGTGATTTTGTTAATTAATGACAATCCCTATGGACTAATGTTTGCATTGAGTTATCCTTATAGATCTTGTCCATGGGAAAAGATTGGAATTCATATGTTGGACTCTAGAAGATAAAGTGATGACCAAGGTTCTATCCAATGGTTTATATAAAGAATGGTCATCTAGAGTTGAGCATATTGCAAGTATGTCTTGAAGGATTCAAGACATCATCTTTGTGAAAAGAGAAAAGATTAAGAAGTGCGAGTTCAATATGATTCATCTTGGAAGATATCATTGGATTGAAGCTTGCAATGGATACATGAAGACGGAGCTAAGCAAGGCTTTCCCATAACGGAGTATGGGGGAGTATTTGGAGAAGTCTTCATCAAGCATGTGCTAGCAAGCACAATCAAGAAAGGTGTTCCAACTTGAGGGAGTCAAGATCGTCATCTAGCTCAAGTGAAATACGCAAGGCAAAGATATGATCTTGATAGGGTTTCTATTTTACCGGTCTCATGGTGTTAGTGGGAGACCGGGTTATAGGATAGACGGCGTACTATCAAGAGGGGCTCTCAAGTGAGTAACTTGATAGCATCTTTGTGGAGAGCTCAAACCTTTGCATACTTGGCATATCATCTTTCTTGGTTCTTATTTGGCTTTTATCCACGTGAGAATTTAGAGCTTGTGTTCATCTCCATACCAACCTCTAGTTCATCAAAAAACGAATTTCATATGCATATTTTGTTGCGTTTTTTATGTTGGAGGTTTTACCGGTTTATCTTTCCTAGAGAGGTCAAACTCTCACCTTGTGGTTTCCTACTCACATGATGTACTATGATGTGTATATGCATGATCTTGTAAGGGTTGTGAGTATCTTCGAAACCAGCCCAAGATCATAGAAAACGGAGTCCGGATAAAAAACATATTGCGGTTTTGTTTGGAGGTTTATCGGTTGTTCTCTTATCGAGAGGTCTAACCTTTCCCATTTGGTTTTATCCTCCATTGTTGTACTATGATGTTTCTCTGCATTATCTTGTAAAGCTCATCATTGCGATTCCAACGAGCCCAAGAAATCGAAAACAGAATCCGGATGATCAAGATATGAGCGTTTTCGTGTTGGGTATGTTTGCAGTTTTTCTAGGCCAGCCTGGCCGGCCCCTAGGCCGGACGCCTCTGTTGGTAGGCCGTCCTAAAGGCCAGCCTCGCGATTTTTGGGCATAACGGTTGGTTTTCGGGGAACCTATTTAAGGGGCCTTCTTCCCCAATGGTTCCCTAACTTCTTGAGCTTGTTTTTTCCCTCTCTCTCCTCCATTGTTGACATTTGGAAAAGTTTGCCCCCTCTCATTCCCTCCCATGATTCTTGCATATCTTTGAGGAAAAAATTGAGAGGAGATCTAGATCTACATTTCCACCAATCCATTCCTCCTCTAAGTGAGGGGAACCTAGTTGATCTTGATCTTGGAGTTCTTGGGTTCTACTCCATTGTTCTTCCTCTCTTATTCCTCCATAAGCATTTGTTGCTTTGTTGGAATTTGAGAATGAAGGATTTGAGCACTTGTGCTCTTACCATTGCTTTGTGCATCGGTTTGTGCTCACCACGAGGATTCGTGAAAGTTGAAAGTCTGTGAGCTTGTTACTCTTGGGTCTTTGGACCCTAGACGCCTTTGTGGTGGTTGAGATCTCTTGTGGTCATTTGTAGCTGTTCGGGAGCCCCCAATTCATTTGTGGGTGTGTGCCCCGGATCATTGTTGTAAAGGCTCCGGATTCCGCCTTGAAGGATTCCGATAGTGGAAGGTGAACCAAACCTTTGTGGTGTGGTTCATCGGAGAAGAAGGTAAAGCCTTTGTGGTTGTTGAGTTGACCTTTGTCGTAGTTCACACCTCTCCAATGAAACGTACTCCCCTAAAAAGGAGGAACTCGGGAATACATCCTCGTCTCTGCGTGCCTCGGTTATTTCTATACCCGAGCTCTTTACTTATGCACTTTACATTGTGATAGGCTTCGTGCTTGAAGTATTCTATGTTGCTATTACATTGTTGCTTGTCTTTCTTAGCATAAGTTGTTGGTGCACATAGGTGAGTCTAGTATATTTAGGTTGTTGGCTTGTTAATTTAAACACCTAGTTTTATTCCACAATTATCAAGCCTAAACCGGAAAAGTTTAAATCGCCTATTCACCCCTCCCGTAGGCGACATCATTGTCCTTTCAATTGGTATTAGAGCCTGGGCTCTCTTTATTGGGCTTTACCGCCTAGAGAGTAAAGATGTCGTTTAGAGAATTAGTGCACAATCCCATTTTTAAAATTCGATGGCACAAATTATGATGTTAGGAAAATTCGCTTGCTTAACCTTCTTCGGGACATAGACCCAAATTTTAAGAGAATTGTAGATATGGGTTTTTCTCCTCCAAAGGACTCCCAAAAGTTATCTTTAGAGGATGAGGAAAACTCTTATCTCGATACTCTTGTATCTAATGGTCTTATATATGTTTTGAGCGATGTAGTTCTTGCATCAATCATGCCTTTTCGGAACGCTCATGAGGTTTGGACGAAGCTTCAAGATAAATATGAAGTGTCCAATATTATTGAGGATGATTGTTCTCCCTCCACCTCCGGCCGTGACGAGTTCACAACTTCTTCCACTTCACCAACATGTGATTTTTCACAAGGTAATGATATGGTGAGTGGTGATAGAAATTGTTTTGTTGATGGTGAATATTCTATTGACTATACTTCATCTCTATCTCATTGCAATGATCTATCTTTTGACTTAAACACTTCTAGCACTCCAAATGTTTTACATGCTAGTGTTGCTAGTCCTTGCATATCATGTAATAGTTGCTCAACTAAATCTCATGATGATATGCTTCCTATGTCTTGTTGCCATGAAAATAATTCTTCCATATCCTCTAGTATTTGTGTGGCTAACAATGTAGAGGAATCCCAACATTTGTTGGAACAAGACATGGGCCTCAATGGTGCTTCAAGTAATTCTTCATCATCAACGTCCATTACCCACTTTTGCCTTATGGCTAGAGATTCAAAGGTATCTCCACCTTTGGAACCCTCTACATCTTGTGATGATGTGGATGAGGATTCTTATGGAGAACATATGGATGTTGAATCCTTAACAAAGAAGGGTGAGATGGTATTTGGTGCTCTCCCCAAAGGTAGCAAAGCTATCCCTCCTCTATGTAAAATCATTACTTATGCTATTAAGAGTAGGGAAATCATTGAGGGTTTGGATACTCAATTTGATGAGAAATGTAAAATTGAGAGAGAGGATGCTATGGAAAAATCATCCTTAGAGAATGCTCTTGAGGAAGAGCAAGAGCTTAGGGCTTCTCTTGAAGAGAGACTTGTGTCCCTTGATGAGTCTAATAATCTTATTATTGCTAAAATCATTAAGAAAGAGATCATGCCCTTGCAAAATATAAAGTGCTTAAAAAGGAAAATTTTGAATTTGGTGTTGGCAATGCAAGACTAATTGAAGACATAGAGAGACTTGACAAAGCTCACAAGGCTTTAGAAAGTGAACACTCTCTCCTTATCAAGTCTCATGTTCAACTTCAAACTCAACTATCTAAGAATGATGAGCTTTCCAAGTTGTCTTCTTCCATTTCTAATATTGATGATGCTTTTACTACTAACTCCACTTCTTGTGAATCATCTATTTTGAAGGAGAATGTTGAGCTAAGGTCTCAACTTGAGTTGCTAACTAGCAAGTATAGGAAATTGGAAGAAAGTCATGAAAAGCTATCTAGCTCTAATGATGATCTTCTAGCATCTTATGCCAAGCTAAAGTTAGCACATGAGGGTATTATGTCAAAGGTAACATCTAGTGAGCCTCATGTGGACAATGGCACAACTTGCTCTCTAAATGCTTTATTGCCATGTGTTAGTCCTAGTAATTCTACATCACATACTATTGCTAAATCTTGTGATGAATTACCTTCCATGCCTTGTTGCTCTAACAATGAAGCATCTACTTCCTCTAGTGTTTGTGTTGATACTAACCATGTAGAGTAATTAAATGAGCTCAAGGCCCAAGTTATTTGGATTATATTGTTCTATCTCATATCCAATGTTCCTCCTTGCGGTAACTTTTATTTAAATCATATATACATTGAAAGTTGCTTGCACCCTTGCATGTGTTAGCTTTTGTTCTTTGCTAGTGTTTGTATGTGTTGTGCTCTCTACTTACTTATCTTGAGTAATCAAGAATGTGTATGTTGGTTTGCACACCATTTACTTGTGTTGAGACTTATTGCTTTTATTTGTTAACTTATCTTGTTGGCTCTATTTTTGAGAGATTAATGGACTATCCTATTTTTGGGGAGTGATATGCTTCGTGCACTTCACAATCCTAAAAATGTGTATACATGAGGAATACCACTTAGTGATGATATATCAATATTATCTCTATGTGGTATGTCATTCTCATGAGAAATTCAAATTCTATAATGTCCATTAATTGTCTCTAGTTGGTTTTGTTTGCCTCTTGTTAAGAAAAATTGGATTATCACATTATGGGGGAGTAATAAGCTTTGTGCATATTACAAACCTAGAAAATGTGAACATGTGAAGTATTGCCACCTAGAATTGATATTCTTCATTATCTTTTTTCTTGTGGCATGTTTCTCAAACAAGTTCCATATTTGCTTAAATGTTCCTTTAAATCTTATCTTTTGCCATATGCTTATTTATTGTGAAGTTGGTCTTGTGTGTCATTCCTATATACCATCGAGAAATATCTCTATATACTCCTTGTCCATGACAAGCGATACTCATAATTGTGGTGGAATTTGGAGACCATCATCACTTTGGCTCTTGCTTTGAATTGCCTTATTTTATTGGCAAGGACTTGGTTTGATCTAACTCCTCTCGTCTTCCTTGTACCTTTTGGATCTTTGTTGCTCTACTCAAATTTGTTTTATGCCTTCTTCTTTAGGAAAAGCAATGATCCCAATATTGTGCATTTATATTCAAAAGTCATACTTCTTGATAATGCACTATTCTTGGGAAGCTATCCTACATTGAGTAGAACATCATTCTTTAAATTGGTTTTGCATCTTATTGCTTTCCTTGAACATGACTAGTGTTTGAATAATATGTATGGAGAGTGATGATCTCATTTGTGTGCATTTTGTATTCAAATGCAAGATCATAAATAATGCACAAATCTTGGGGAGCAATTCTATATGCTTTTGAACATTAGTTGTCTTCAATTGGTTTTTGATCCCGATGACGTGTCTCCTTGGAAGACAAACATTTTTCATATTGGTACTTTGTGCCATCATGAAAAGTGTAGAGGGTTTGGTTTATTCCTTGATGGTATTTTCTTCATTTGGTATCTTACCTTCATTTGGGCTTTTCAAAGTGGTATCTTCCATCATGTGTTGATTTGGGCTTTTGATATAATTTGGACAATCCTCTTTCGTGTCACACTTATGTGTGCTTTCTTAGTTTAAATGGTGTTTTGTCCAAATTGTATCTCGTTTGGTTCTTGAAAGTCTTGTGCATGCATATTTACTATATGTATATCTTATGGCATGCTTACTTTCGTTGATCCAATATATAGGATAAAACTCCACCAAATCCTAAATGGCTAAGATGTGCATGAAATTCAATTTCATATCAATCTGCACATATTTATGTGGAGTTTGTCCTACGTATTGTAGTTGCTCTAACTACTTGGGCCCAATAAGTTTGGGAACCATTTTGTACTTGAATTGGTTTTAGGTACTTTGGAGATGCATTGGGAGCTTGTCTCATTTACAAGGAAGGTGTTATCACCATGTGCTTATTGGAGCCAAGCTCGGATGATCGTGAACTCTTATCTTCTACATCACCAATGCTATCTCGGTAACAAGTATCTACCTCATGCATACTTTCTAGCTTTCAACCTTGTGTAGGTTGTATCTTGGCATGAATTTCTTTTGTTGCAATTGATGTGGTTCTTGCAAAGTTCTTATTCAAACATCTTTATTGCAAATGCGAGCAAGCCGGGATGATTTCATATCAAGGGGAATATATATAATCATTTTATTGATTCACCAATCCCAAATATGGTAATCTAGCAAGTCTTCTCAAAGTCTCTCATGTGCAATATTGATGAATTTGCAAAATCATTTGCCCTTTGTGATACTTGTTATCTTTCTCGGAGCATCCCATCTATCATTTTTTCCCTTGTGGACTTTCTTGATGCTATGATGAGATTGCTTGGAAGTTCATCTATATCCTTTTAAGATAAAATTGAGCTTTGTGCTATGCTTTTAAGCAAAGATCTTATTATTATATATGACTTCCACTAGGATATCATGTTCTTCACCGTAGTATCTATTTTGTGTGTGCATGTTTCTTTGTGGACTTATATCTTCATGATTGATGTCTACTTAGAAACTTATACACATGAGAGTAGTTACATCTTTAATTGGTATTCCAATCCTTTAGTGACCACCTTGTTTTTACGTTTGATTCTTTGGTGGTTTGTAAAAGGCACAAGCTTTGTTTTTCACTTGGTATTTCTTTTGCATCTTAATAAGCTTGTGGATCTAGTTGATACATCTTCTTGGGTTGTGTTTATTGGAAAGACATGATATGCAGTATGTGCCTCTTATGTTGAAAGACTATGATAATGTTATTGCTTATCCCTGCATTAGTCTCCTAAAATGTCTCTCCATGTCACACCCATCTCTTTTCGGTTGAGCAAGTCTTTATTTGTCACTTCTTGTTCTTATTGCTCAACATTCTTTGTTGCAAGTTGTTTTGCTTCTTTTCTATCTTTATGCCTTCTTGCACTTGTTTGTGTTCAACATCATCTAAGAGGGAGTGAGGATTCCATGTTGTGCACTCCATATTGCTTTGCAAATCCTACTTTGTGCACGTACCTTGGGGAGTTCCCTCTTGTTGTTTAGAACATTGTTTTTGGATCCTTTTGATTGCTTGCTTCTTTCTTCGAAGTATCTTTCTCTTTTGATTGGATTCTTGATATAGTTTGATCTCCCTTCATCTATTCATCATTGGATATATGCATTTGATTTCACTCATATCATGAGAAATGCACACTTTATGGGGGAGCTCTTATTATATTGGCCTTCATAATTTTTCACCCATTTCGGCAATCGATGACAATGGGGGAGAGATTTAGAGGGTTTAAGGGAATATGGTATTGTTCTTTGTTCTCTTGCATCCTTGCTTATTGTGTTGCATGGTTGCTTAATTCATTATATAAACCCTCGTAAAAGGGATTGTCATCACTTACCAAAATGGGGAGATTGAAAGTGCATGTGTTGCCACATGCGTGGTTTTTGTAATTAATGACAATCCCTATGGACTAATGTTTGCATTGAGTTATACTTATAGATCTTGTCCATGGAAAAACATTGAATTCATATGTTGGACTCTAGAAGATAAAGTGATGACCAAGGTTCTATCCAATGGTTTATATAAAGAATGGTCATCTAGAGTTGAGCATATTGCAAGTATGTCTTGAAGGATTCAAGACATCATCTTTGTGAAAAGAGAGAAGATTAAGAAGTGCAAGTTCAATATGATTCATCTTGGAAGATATCATTGGATTGAAGCTTGCAATGGATACATGAAGACGGAGCTTAGCAAGGCTTTCCCATAACGGAGTATGGGGAGTATTTGGAGAAGTCTTCATCAAGCATGTGCTAGCAAGCACAATCAAGAAAGGTGTTCCAACTTGAGGGAGTCAAGATCGTCATCTAGCTCAAGTGGAATGCGCAAGGCAAAGGTATGATCATGATAGGGTTTCTATTTTACCGGTTGAAAGTGCATGTGTTGCCCCATGCGTGGTTTTGGTAATTAATGACAATCCTTATGGACTAATGTTTGCATTGAGATATACTTGTAGATCTTGTCCATAGGAAAAGATTGGAGTTCATGTATTGGACTCCAGAAGATTACATGATGATCAATGCTCTTTTCAAGGGTTTATATGAAGAATGGTCATGTGTAGAGTTGAGCATATTGCAAGTATGTCTTGAAGGATTCAAGACATCATCTTCATGAAGTCGGAGCTAAGCGAGGCTCTCCCATAATGGTGTATGGGGGAGTATTTGGAGAAGTCTTCTTCAAGCATGTGCTAGCAAGCGCAATCAAGAAAGGTGGTCCACTTGAAGGTATCAAGATCGTCATCATCTAGCTCAAGTCGGAGCTAAGCGAGGCTCTCCCATGATAGGCTTTTATCCATGTGAGAATTTAGATCTTGTGTTCATCTCCATACCAAGATCTAGTTCACCGAAAACGGATTTCCTATTGACAACTTGTTGCGTTTTCGGTTTTGGAGGTCTT
Organism: Poa pratensis; assembly: GCA_947311845.1. NCBI lineage: Eukaryota > Viridiplantae > Streptophyta > Magnoliopsida > Poales > Poaceae > Poa > Poa pratensis. Next base: position 4,989,844 of record CAMZMU010000122.1, on the reverse strand, counting down.
GCCGGTTCGTCTTTTTATAGAGAGGTTTTACCTCTCTACATTTGATTTCCTCCTCACATGATGGACTATGATGTTTCTATGCATGATCTTGTAATGCTCCTCATTGCGATTCCAACAAACCAAAGATCATCGAAATCGGAGTCCGGATGGAAAACTTGTTGCGTTCTCGGTGTTGGAAATATTACCGGTCCTCCTCGAAATAGGGTCCACACCTTCCATGTGTGGTATCCCCTCTATATTTGTGACCCTCGAAACTTGTTGCGTTCTCGGTGTTGGAAAGCATTCGTCGTTACCTTTCCAACAAAGTTGGTTTCATCGCATTTGGAATTTTATTTGAAAAGATATGATTTTATGAAGTTTATTTCTGCGCGGGCCGGCTCCCTGTCCGGCCCAGGCCGGAGCACAGGCTGGGCGCATCGGGCTGCTGGCCGGCCCAGGCCGGGCCACAGGCCGGAAGCCTCGGGCTGCTGTCCGGGTGCCAGGCCGGCCACATCGGGCCACAAGCCGGCTGCCAGGCCGGCCCAGGCCGGAGAGCCCCAGCTCCCTGAGCATCGCGGCCCACGGCCCAGCTCGCTGCTCGCTCAGGCGAGCCCATGCGTGGCCTGCTCGCTCGCTGCTCTTCCCAGGCCGAGCGTGGCCTGCCCGCTCGCTGCTTTTTCCTTCGATCGCTGCCTTCGCTCGACGTGCTCCTGACCAGCTCGCTTCAGCTTCGCTGCCTCACGTGCTTGGCCGGCCCTCTGGCCGGCCCAGGCCGGCTGGCAGGCCGGGCCACTTGGCCAGCTCTTTTTTCCTGCGCTGCTCTTTTTTCTTCCAACGGTTATTTTTCCAGAGTACATATAAAAAGGTTTCTTCCCCATTCGTTTCCAACTACTCTTGAGCAAGTTTCTCTCTCTTCTCTCCTCCATTGTTGCTCCTTGAAAAGCTTGCTCTTCCTCTCAATCCCTCCTATGATTCTTGCTTATATTTGAGGGAAAGTGAGAGGTGATCTTGATCTACATTTGCATCCAATCCATTCCTCCTCTAAGTGAGGGGAACCTAGTAGATCGTGATCTTGAAGTTCCATTTGTTGTGTTCTTCGTTGTTCTTCCTCTCTTCTCCCCCCATAAGTATTAGTTGCTTGTGGTGGGATTCGAGAGTGAAGGATTTGAGCCTTGTGCTCTTGCCATTGCTTCGTTGCATCGTTTTGTGCTCTCCACGAGGATTCGTGGAAGTTGAAAGCTTGTGAACTTGTTACTCTTGGGTCTTTGGACCCTAGACGCCCGTGTGGTGGTTGAGACCCTTGTGTGGTCCCTTGTAGCTGTTCGGGAGCCTCCAATCCCGTTGTGGGTTGTGCCCCGGATCGTTGTTGAAAGGCTCCGGATTTCTGCCTCGAAGGATTCCGATAGTGGAAGGTGAACCAAACCTTTGTGGTGCGGTTCATCGGAGAAGAAGGTGAAACCTTTGTGGTTGTTCAACCATTGTGTTGGTTCACACCTCTCCAACGAGACGTACTCCCTTAACAAGGAGGAACTCGGGAATACATCCTCGTCTCCGCGTGCCTCGGTTATTTCTATACCCGAGCCTTTTACTTATGCACTTTACATTGTGATAGCCTTCGTGCTTGAAGTATTCTATTGCTATCACCTTGTTGCTTGTCTTGCTTAGCATAAGTTGTTGGTGCACATAGGTGATCCTAGTTTATTTAGGTTGTTGGCTTGTTAATTTAAACACATAGTTTTATTCCGCAAATATCAAGCCGAAACCGGAAAAGTTTCAATCGCCTATTCACCCCCCCCCCCCCTTTAGGTGACATCCTTGTCTTTTCACCGGTCTCATGGTGTTAGTGGGAGATCGGGTTTTAGGATAGACGGCGTACTATCAAGAGGGGCTCTCAAGTGAGTAACTTGATCGCATCTTTGTGGAGAGCTCAAACATTTGCATACTTGGCATATCATCTTTCTTGGTTCTTATTTGGCTTTTATCCATGTGAGAATTTAGAGCTTGTGTTCATCTCCATACCAACCTCTAGTTCATCAAAAAACGGATTTCATATGCATATCTTGTTGCGTTTTTTATGTTGGAGGTTTTACCGGTTTATCTTTTCTAGAGAGGTCAAACTCTCTCCTTGTGGTTTCCTACTCACATGATGGACTATGATGTATATATGCATGATCTTGTAAGGCTTGTGAGTATCTTCGAAACAAGCCCAAGATCATAGAAAACGGAGTCCGGATGAAAAACATATTGCGGTTTTCGTTTGGAGGTTTATCGGTTGTTCTTTTATCAAGAGGTCTAACCTTTCCCCATTTGGTTTTATCCTCCATTGTTGTACTATGATGTTTCTCCGCATGATCTTGTAAAGCTCGTCATTGCGATTCCAACGAGACCAAGAACATCAAAAACGGAAACCGGATGATCAAGATATGAGCGTTTTCGTGTTGGGTATGTTTGTAGTTTTTCTAGGCCGGCCTGGCTGGGCCCGAGGCCGGCCCCTAGGCCGGGCGCCTCTGTTGGTAGGCCGGCCTAAAGGCCAGCCTCGCGATTTCTGGGCATAACGGTTGGTTTTCGGGGAACCTATTTAAGGAGCCTTTTTCCCCAATGGTTCCCTAACTTCTTGAGCTTGTTTTTTCCCTCTCTCTCCTCCATTGTTGACATTTAGAAAAGCTTGCCCCCTCTCATTCCCTCCCATGATTCTTGCATATCTTTGAGGAAAAAATTGAGAGGAGATCTAGATCTACATTTCCACCAATCCATTCCTCCTCTAAGTGAGGGGAACCTAGTTGATCTTGATCTTGTAGTTCTTGGTGTTTCTACTCCATTGTTCTTCCTCTCTTATTCCCCCATAAGCATATGTTGCTTTGTTGGAATTTGAGAATGAAGTATTTGAGCACTTGTGCTCTTACCATTGCTTTGTGCATCGGTTTGTGCTCACCACGAGGATTCGTGAAAGTTGAAAGTCTGTGAGCTTGTTACTCTTGGGTCTTTGGACCCTAGACGCATTTGTGGTGGTTGAGACCTCTTGTTGTCATTTGTAGCTGTTCGGGAGCCCCCAATTCATTTGTGGGTGTGTGCCCCGGATCGTTGTTGTAAAGGCTCCGGATTCCGCCTTGAAGGATTCCGATAGTGGAAGGTGAACCAAACCTTTGTGGTGTGGTTCATCGGAGAAGAAGGTAAAGCCTTTGTGGTTGTTGAGTTGACCTTTGTGGCAGTTCACACCTCTCCAACGAGACGTACTCCCCTAAAAAGGAGGAACTCGGGAATACATCCTCGTCTTCGCGTGCCTCGGTTATTTCTATACCGGAGCTCTTTACTTATGCACTTACATTGTGATAGTCTTCGTGCTTGAAGTATTCTATATTGCTATCACATTGTTGGTTGTCTTGCTTAGCATAAGTTGTTGGTGCACATAGGTGAGTCTAGTATATTTAGGTTGTTGGCTTGTTAATTTAAACACCTAGTTTTATTCTGCAATTATCAAGCCTAAACCGGAAAAGTTTAAATTGCCTATTCAACCCCTCCCCCCCTTCTCTAGGCGACATCCTTGTCCTTTCACTAGTAATAAACAACCTGGCAACTTATAATAAAGAGTCTGCAATTGATGAATTTTTCGTTGTTCTGTTACCAACTTGAAGTACCTTGTCCTTTTGAAATATCATTGCTATTGGCTTGCTTTAGCATTTCTTCAGTTAATCATCACATTGCATAGGGACAACCATGTTCTTCCCAACATGATACAAAATCCAAAAAGATGCAAGTTCAAAGTTATCTAACATTGCTTCTTATTTTTTGCAGAGTATTTGGAGTTTACGACGACACAATTGACAAGAAAATGGTGTGCTGATGGATAGGAAGCACAAAAGATACGTGAAAGGTTTACGGTTTTGAATCAACAAATACACTTGGTTCCTTTTGTTACTTGCTTGTTCCAGATTTGTAGCTGTCAGGTTAGAGAGTTTAGTTGCCAAGCTTCTAGTGTCTAGTTGCCATGTTTCTGGTGTTTAGTTGCCAGGTTCACAGTCTTTGGTTGCCAGGTTGATGTTCATAATTTGGCAATTGGATACAAGTATCATGGCAACTGAGCTAAGTGCATATACCTGGTATTTGGAATACTGAATTATCTTATGTTGATGTTTTGTTCGATTCTAGAGCTACTGAAGTAACCGATGGCATCTTGGACATTTTGGTTCACAAAACACATAAGGGGGTAGAGCAGGTGGTAATACATGTAAATTTAGATTTCGAAAATAATTTGCTACACATGGTGGTAGATGCGCACGCCATGGCCACTCGACACGTGCCACCTAAGGCTCGTAGTCACCAGCTAGGTAGGCAGGAATTTTGGACAAGCCAGCTCACTCCACGTCCACTCACACCCGTACGATACAGTACAACGCCAGACCATGCATTTTATATTATTATAGCTCACTTCAAGCCCATCTAGCACAGCGTGTTGCTCACCGACGGTCCTCCTCTGCGCATGCATGAGGCCAGTCACACTGTTCACCGCAAACACATATTCGAATCCCAGTAGGGGCGGCAGCCCGTCACGCGCACGCGTTCCCTATGAATGCTACAACGGGACAATGGTGAGTTGGCTACGACGATACAATGCCAGCGCGCCGGCTGGACAAGTACAACGCAGGGGAATCTGCGTAGGCCTACGACTACGGAAGCGACATAAAGCAGACAGGGAGGGAATGTAACGAACACACGGACAGCCGTGGACCGCCAGGGATTGAACGGGGGCAACATAGTGCGCAACTGCCACCATGCATGCACAGCTACCACCATAAACACATATTCGCCTCTCATTTAGATTTTTTTTACAGCAACTAATTTTTGATTTCGCTTGTGCAATGCATTGTATGTTGTTACCCAAGAGAAAGCTTGATTCTCCTCTACTACGATTTGTTTTTTACCACCTGCTTTTTGAATTTTATTTACACTTAACACTCGTCAGGTTAGCATTCAAAACATGGAACTGATAACAAACATACCCGGTAAACTAAAGATCAAAATTACCTTGTTGCTTCGAAAAAATGTTGTTGTTGCTTTGAGTTAGGTTTGTTGCACATTCAACTACATTTATGTCGGGGATAGCCAAGTTATCTTGAATCTGCAATGTTTGTCCACTATTTAGCCACTTTTTGTGTTTTCTAATAAATATGTCAAAAGCATGTTAATATGGAGAAAAATGATAAACACAAGTTTTCTTTTTTCCCAGAGCCGTTTATCGCTTTTGAGGAGATGTCGGCACAACAAGGCGTTCTCATTTGGACATGAATCAAAACAAAGATACGTGTACTGTATAAACTGATGGAGGCCGAGCAGAAGAGAAGAACTTGGTGCCAGGTTTTTAGTTTAGTTGGTTTTCAGGTTTATAGTTTCTTGTTGACAGGTTCCAAGTTCGCGGTTGCCATGTTCAAAGTTTATAGTTGCCAGATTTCAAGTTCCTAGGCACTAAGTTTCAAGTTTGGAGTTGCCAATTTCCAAGTTTCTAGTTGGCAGATTTGAAGTTCCTAGGCACTATGTTTCAAGTTTGGAGTTGCCAGGTTCCAAGTTTCTAGTTGCCAGATTTGAAGTTTCTAGTTACCAGGTTTTCAAGTTTTAGTTGCCATGGACAAATTTATCCAGTTTGGTTCGCAAACAATTCTTATGAACCTTGCTACCGAGTTTATATGTCGTAATTATCACTTTCTACTCTATCTACGAATGACATGTTATTCTTGGATGTGTCTTCATACCTACTCTATCTACGATGTGTGTTGTGGTTTGTTTACCTTGAATTTTTCTGCCTAAATCCTGCTTTTGAGAAGTGGGGTTATAGAAGTTTATGAAGTTTTGCGTGTGGGTGTAATTTTAGTTTGAAGACTGGTAATTTTTTGCCGTACCTGGAGTTGTTTTTGCTGTTGATTTCCTTGCATGGCGTCATGATCTTGGTCCCGCTCGTCGCCTCCATCCATGGTGTGAGGAGGAACAAGCCACCGGATTCCTAAGGTGTGGTAGTTCGATAGATTTTTTCTGTCTTAGTGACCTGGTTTTGTTTGGTAATGGGCTAAAAAGAAGGACGGAGTGCCACGGCCCAGTTAGGAACACGCCCGTTGCTTCGCTGGTTGATTCGCGCGCGTAGACGGTCGTGGGTTATCGGGTGCCGTACGACAATCGTTTCGTGGGGCACGGTCGCTAGGTAGCAAGGTCCTTTTTTATTTGAGAGGAGCTACAAGGCTGTACAGGTTGCATCCAGAATTTGTCAAGCCGGTCACAACCCCGAAGCCCGAATCAAGTAAAATGCCAAAATATTGGCACTGACAATGAGCCGGTTCTAATTCTCTTCTAGGTTTGTCATTTTGTAAAAAAAAATGAGCTTGTTCTAGGAGGAACAAGGGACAAGATTTTTAATAGGTAGGAGTGAGGCTCGAACCTGCCTGACTAGCTCACCATCTCATGTGCTAGTCAGTAGGAAATCGAGAAAGGAAACCGAAACGGTCGTGGTTTTCATTCACCTGAACAGTGTCCAGGGCACCGGACATCGCCGGCAGCGTTGGTGCCGGCGGCGTGGGAGGAGGAAGCTCCTGTTTGGTGGTGCTCGCTGAGGTCGGAGCGGCATTTCTTGAGCATCTTCTTGAGGCGGTTGAGCCCCACGCCGGGGAGCTCCTCCTCCATCCTTATCCCCCTCATGCACGTCTCGTACTGCTTCGTGAACTTCATGGCCGGCCTCCTGCCCACGGCAAGATCACCAAAGCAGAAGAGAGCCAAGGTAGCTTGGATCTTACACCGGATTCCCAAATTGGGTTGTGTCGCGGTGGAAATGGGGTCACGGCGCAAAGACGGGGATTGCTGCTGTTGCGTTGGACGGAGGATCAAGCACGAAAAGGACCAAGGGAGTCACGTGCTCCCGCGGCTCACGGACGGAAAAAAGAAAGTGAGGGAAGCAAGGATCCCGTGAACTTGCTAACTGTTTCGTTCCGTGAAGATGGAGGGGAGGAAGAAGATGAGGAGAGCCTATGTAACGCGATTAAACAACGTAGAGAGAAACAGAGCCTTTCTTTTGCGACGCCTACCGGCGGGCAGCATATGTAGCCGAGGCGCTGGGCGACGGGAGGGGAAAGAAGAGGCCAAATGTCATTTTCGTTCCAAGACGAAGCCATCGACGGTGCTCCGCTCGTTTTCGTTCATGTTGTTTTCCCCTGTCTTTCACTTGTTCATTCCCGATTCGAGCCGATCGCTGACTCGATGAGGATAGAGTATTAGAGTGTGATTGCCAACGTTGGGGTTGGAGTGTGTGCACTGCTGGAGCGTGATGACGACCACGACGTTTACATGAGCAACTTTGCTGAAACAGAATTTACCCTGTGTGGCGAAGCACACACAACGTAGACATTAGCACAGTGCCTTTTAATTTTCCCACAGCCGGTTTGATTTACTGTTCCATCTTGAATTGGGGTTTGATATTTTTACTTTTCCCACAAGCCGGTCTAATTTATTGTTTCATTTTTTTTTAGGGAAAGCCATCATGGTGGATTTTTTGACAAGCAATACATTATATTATGGGACTGACTAGGGCTCACTCGCGTGAGAATTAAGTTAATTTTCACTCAGATGACGTCATCCAGTTGCATGTGCAACTCATGTATAATCCATGTGCAACTTAGAAAATTTTAGTAACAACTCATGTGTAACTGGGAAAATCCCAGTTGCAACTCATGTGCAACCATGTGTAACTAAGAAAAATTTATTTCTAACTCATGTGCAAAACATCTGCACCCGAAAAAATCTCAGTTGCAACTTAGTGCAACCCATATGTAACCGGAGAAAATATGAGTTGCAACTCATATACAATTCACATCCCGCACGAATCACAATGTAAATCTAACGGGATTAGAGTTGAGTAAGGTCTAACTTAATTCTAACTCGAGTGAGAAATAGCAAAACCGTTTTTTATCAAATAGTACATGGTAGAGATACACGAGCTAATTACTGTGACTACAAAATAAAGACTAACAGAGACGAGCAAATCTTCGAGATCTTCAAACTCTTTCTTCTTCCATGACATAATTTTGTACTTTTCTGAAGGCAGCCGCAGATTATTGACAAATATACCCATACCATAGACCTATGAATACCAACGAAGGTTCTCTCATAATTTTATTTTTGAGCTGCAATGCCAAGGCTTTGTGCACGCATGCAGCCATTAAAGTAATCAACAAACTGTTAGGCGTCGGTTCCCCTTGTATATAAGTGTAAAATCATCAACAATAAAGACACAGTTCGATTCATTTTGTCTCTCGCTCGATTCGCTCTCTATCTATTTCGAACACGTTATCAGCACAGCTCGCCGGAGCGATTCCGACGTGAAGAATAAGAAGAGGCAAAAGGTGAGAAGTAGAACAATGCCTGGAGGCCTGATGTCTCTGTTTCTTCGACTTCTTCGCGACGACGGCCGTCGCCGCCGCTTCGTCGCTCGCCACCGCCGCCACGGTGTTGGCGGCCTCCGCCGATTCCGGCGTGGAATTCGCAACCTCCGGCGTGGAGGTTGGAAGCACCGCTGCCAGAGTCTTCGTCGCCACCACCGGAACGGCACGGGGCCCTCGAATTAGCCCGTGCCTCTGTAGCACGAAGTGCCTACCTGGCTTCTCGCCGGTCTGGTCGCACCAAGGCTCGGGGCCGATGAGAACATCGACCCGGCGGGTGCCCGGTGCATGGCTGGGTAGTATGCCCCTGCATCAGTACGACTTCGCCGTCGAGGACGTGCCGCTGCAGCATCCGACCCCAGCTGTTGTTGAAGCGGAAGCCGGAGGGCCGCCGCTCCCGAGGTCGCCGACGGTGGCGCGCGTCCCAGACGCGCCTCTAGTGCAGGTTCGCGACGGCGACGCGCTCGCCTTCGTGTCCGCACCAACCGGGGCCTCCGTCTTCGCCTTTGGCTCCGACGTGAGCGGCTCCTCCAACCACACGGTTGTCGACGCCGTCACGCCACGCCTGCCATCCCCGACGCTGGCTACTCCTTCGCCTTCGCCGCGCTCGGGCGCTCGCCGCCGTCTCCTGGCCCTTGGGGTCCCGCTGGCGAGCTCGCCGTCGACCGGCCGCTCCGGCACATGGAACCCCGCGGCGCTCGGGCTTGCCTACGGCGTCGCACCCGACTCCCACCTCCCCGGTGGTGCTTCCTCCGAGGACGAGCGCGGCGGGAGAGCCTCTCACCGCCGGTGAACGCCGCTGCGGCGGCGTGCCCTGACTGCCCCGTACATGTGCATGTGCATGTGGCAGGGAATCAAGGCACCATCATCCTCTGTTTAGGCCTTGTTTACTTCTTGTGTATTTTAGGGGATTGGAGGGGTTATCCCGGAACCCGAAAAATCCCCACTAGTCTGTTTACTTCTAGTGTATTTTAGGGGATTAGATGGGATAATCCCTAGATATCCCCCACCAACCATCTCATTTTTGCCTAAAACAAAAACTCTAATCCATGCTAGTGTATTGTAGGGGAAAAGTATTCGTGAGAATTTGTGGGGATTGGGTGTTCACCAAATCCCTTCCCATCCCCACTCCTCGCATCCCTATAAAACCCTTGGAGTAAACAAGGCCTTACTGTTATTATTATTTGCTCAATTGCTTCACTAGTTCAGTTTATCAGCAATCTAGTCTAGTGTTGTAACAGTAGTTCTATCAAGGATTTATTCATGTTTCAGAACTGGTAGTTCAGTACATATATTTCATTACTGTTTCCTGTTGAGTACCAATGTATTCCAGATAATAAGTTGATGTAATATATTTCCACGTTTGTCACGTGTCGAGATCAATTACATCTATTTGCAATTGAAAATTTCAATTTCTTGCAATTATTGATGCAAAATTCAAAGTGATTACCTCAAATTGATGTTTTGGGATCATGAGGTAGTGTGTAGATTTATCTACACCTACTATTTAAGCCTACATTTTGTCATTTTTGACATTATGATTGCCAATGTGATCTCCCATACATTTAATTAAGTTATGACATAAGGCATTCGAAGTGTGAGTATGCTATACTCCACTAATGCTGCTAGATCTACTCCAAAATTTCTTTTGGAGATTATCTACAACGCGTCATACTTAACAATTTGAGGTTCACACTAATGAGTTCAAGCCCACTTCTTGAAACTTCATTTATTTTGCATAGTTCATTACGACATAACCATGATGGATTTAATTTACGATGTAAATTAATATTCTCTGGTTTACCATGTAGGTAAACGATGGCTCGAGAGTTTGATGCACTCGCTCTCAACGGCCACAACTACCCTATATGGGCCATGGACATCAAGATCGCCCTTGCGTCCCGTGGATTAGTGCGTGCAATCCAGACCCCGGTGAATCCACCCCGGCTGGAGTGACGCCGCTGACAGATGAGCAAAAATATGCTGCTTTGTACATCATAAGGCACCATATTCACCCAGATCTGAAGTCTGAGTACTTGGAGGAAGAATCCCCTAGTACCTTGTTTCAGGCCCTCAAGACGAGGTATGAACAAGAAGGCAGTTGTCATGCCTGAAGCACTCCATGATTGGACACACCTCCGACTCCAGGACTTTAAGTCTGTCGGGAGTACAATCATGAGGTTCATAAGATCAGTTCCAAACTGCGCTTTTGCGGGAAGAACCTACTGATGCGGAGAAGATAGAGAAAACTCTGTCCACTATGCTCCCATCTGACAGGATCCTCCAGCAGCAGTACCGTGCTCGCGACTACCAAGTCTATTCCGATCTTATTCATATTTTACTTCAGGCTGAAAAGCATGATGAGCTACTCGCTAAGAATGGCTCTCAGCGCCCGGTTGGTTCTCAACCTCTACCTGAAGTTCATATGAATGTCGCGAACGGACGAAAGTTTGATGGTGGCTTCAAAGGAAAGCCCTCGAACTTCAATGGTAAGCGAAAGCGCAACCGGAACAGGAAGCCGAAACTCAGACCGTGGGAAAGGCACCGCAAAGCCCAAGTTTGACAAATCTAAGCTTTGCGACAAGTGTGGATGCTACACGCACCCCACTGACAAGTGCAAGACCCCAAAGCATCTGGCCATTCTGTACCAGCAATCCCATGGACGCAACGCACCTCGAGGGAAAAGGTTTGAAGCCAACTTCAACCTTCATCCAGATGGCACGATGGAGCTGGTTGTTCGCAAGACGTTCCCCGGGACCTAGCAACGCCATTACTCTCCTTCCGTCAGAGGACCCTACAGGAACGGAGGACATGATGGTTGAGTACGCCTCAACCGACGTGTTTGGAGACTTCGACTAGTCCCGCTACCTCCTTAGTGATTGATATTCATGTCCATTTGTGATGTTGTAATAGAACATAAGTATTGTTGTCATTTATATTGTATCAGCACTTTGATATAATAAGATTGTAATCTATGTATTTAAATAAAGGATTCTTATTGAAAATTCTTCATTTTTATATATAGTTCTCTACGGGAAAATCCGATGGAAGAGGAATTATGCCTTGTGGACAGTGCTACCACAAACTCCATACTGAGGGAGTTGAAATATTTCCAAACTCTGAAAAAGATGAATGGAGATATTTTGACAATCGCTGGACGCGATACGGTAATTGTTGGCACTGGACGTGCCATATTTACCCTCCCAGTGGTACACAAGTGACAATTGAGGATGCTTGTATCCCGATTCTTCACGTACCCTAATCAGTTATCGAGATATCCGTAAGAATGGTTTTCACATTGAAACCCATGAAGACAACAAAGAGGAGTATTTACTCTTCACAAAAGATTACGGATATGGCAAGCAAGTACTTGAAAAAATTCCTTCTCTGTCGTCCGGACTGTACTATACGTACATTAAGCCCGTAGAACATGTTGCTTACAAGGTAATTTTCCAGAATGTTAACGCATTCCAAACCTGGCATGATCGCCTAGGCCATCCTGGTATCGGGATGATGAGGAAGATTACTAGCAATTCCATTGGTCACAATTTGCTTGAGTCCAAATTTCCTCAGTCATCGGATTTCGTGTGCACATCATGTGCCACGGGAAAGCTTATTCTGAGGCCTTCGCACCTCAAGATACAAGCTGAACCACTTCAATTTCTTGAACGAATTCAAGGAGACATTTGTGGTCCCATCCAACCATTGTCTGGACCGTTTAGGTATTTCATGGTTCTTATTGACGCATCTACACGATGGTCACATGTGTGCCTTCTTTCCACACGGAACCATGCATTTGCCAAGATAATGAGGGAAGTAATTAAGTTACAGGCCCATTATCCAGAAAGTCGAATTAAATCAATTCGCATGGACAATGCTGCAGAATTCTCCTCACGTGCTTTCAATGACTATTGCATGGCCCTGGGGATTGAAGTTCAGCACTCTGTTCCATACGTCCACACTCAAAATGGTTTGGCTGAATCCCTAATTAAGAGGATCAAACTCATTGCAAGACCTTTGTTGATGAATTGCAGCTTGCCAACCTCGTGTTGGGGTCATGCAGTTTTACACGCTGCTGACTTAATACAATTGCGACCTACTGCATATCACAGTACTTCCCCTCTGCAATTGGTACGTGGAAATCCACCTAGCATTTCCCATCTGCGTAAGTTCGGATGTGCTACATACATCCCGATCTCACCACCTCAGCGGACATCCATGGGCCCACACAGAAAACTGGGGATCTATGTGGGGTACAAATCGCCGTCGATTATTAAGTACCTGGAACCCCTTACTGGGGATCTATTCACAGCCCGTCACGCTGATTGTATATTTGACGAGGAACATTTTCCGGCATTAGGGGAGATTTCAAGTACCAGAAAGAATGCCCGGAAATTGATTGGAATGCTCTTGCCATTTCAGCCTCCGATCCACGTACCCAAGAGACTGAACTCCAAGTTCGGAAAATCATAAATTTGCAACATCTTGCAAATAATCTGCCAGATTCATTTACTGATCTAAAAGGTGTCACAAAATCCTTGAATCCGGCCAGAAATGCGCCCGAAAGAGTGAGTACCAACTAAAACACTCAACTCCCCGTTCCCAAAAAGAGGGGGAGTAGCACGGCTCTGACCCAGATCCTGCTTTTCGCAAGCAGCAAAGGAGAATGAGGAGAAACTCCTCAAAGTCAGTAAATGCAAGTCATCTCAACATTGACAAACACCTCATGGGTAGTATACATCTAGTGGAAGCGCAACCGCCACGACCCAGCTCCAGCTTGCACACACTGGCAGGGACATCGGAACACCTAGACTCACGCGTATTTGCAATTGTAGCAGAAAAATAAGTGTCGACAATCGTAGACTTATGGTTAAATGATTCTCCAGAATCGATATAATTGGTGGATATCTCGTGACGAATTGCAAATACTCTTCTTAATGAGCATGATCCAAGGACTACCGTTGAGTGTGAAAAACGCTTTGACTGGCATCAATGGAAGGATGCAATACAAGCAGAACTAGCTCGCTTAATAAAACGAAGGTATTCACAGAAGGAATACCAACACCTCCTAATGTTTTCCCTGTGGGATTCAAATGGGTTTTCCTCCGGAAACGGAATGAGAACAATGAGGTGGTGAGATACAACGCAAGGCTTGTAGCACAGGGCTTCACGCAGAGACCCGACATTGATTTCAACGAGACATATTCTCCAGTAATGAGTGGTATCACTTTCCGATATCTTATATCTTTGGCAGTGCAAAATCGTCTATCTATGCAGTTGATAGACGTCGTGACCGCATACCTTTACGAGTCACTAGATTCAGACATTTACATGAAGGTTCCTAATGGAATCTCTGTCCCAAATGCAAGCGCAAAACCCAACATGTACTGTGTAAAACTTAACAAGTCTTTATACGGCTTGAAACAATCGGGGCGGATGTGGTACAACCGACTTAGTGAGTTCCTTCTTCAAAAGGGTTACTCCAACAGTTATGACTACCCACATCAAGAAGTCCTCTTAAGGATTTTGCATCATTTCCGTGTACGTCGATGATTTCAACATCATTGGCAACGCACATGATATTGATGAAGCACGCAATCATCTAAAGATGGAATTTGAGATGAAGGATTTAGGTAAAACCAAATTTTGTTTGGGTCTTCAACTCGAGCACCTTCCCTCAGGAATAATGGTACACCAAACTGCCTATATCCAGAAAATATTGGAGAAATTCAATATGGACAAATCCTACACGTCTAAAACTCCCATGGTGGTTTGATCTCTAGACGTAGAGAAAGATCTGTTCAGGCCGAGGGATGATGGAGAAGAGATGTTGGTAACAGAGGTTCCATATCTCTGTGTCATTGGAGCGCTTATGTATCTTGCACGCTTATGTATCTTGCAAATTGTACGAGACCTGACCTCGCATTTGCAGTGAATCCACTTGCTAGTCACAGCACAGCTCCCACCAAACGCCATTGGGCGGGAGTCAAGAATGTCTTTCGATATCTCCAAGGCACAAAGGATCTTGGCCTATTTTTTTAGTTCCAGAGAAACCTAGACTCCAGTATGATTGGATATACTAATGCTGGCTATTTATCTGATCCCCATAATGCTAGATCGCAAACCTTGTGTTCCAACATGGTGGAACTGCCATATCATGGAAATCTTCAAAACAGACTCTGGTTGCAACATCCACCAATCATTCTGAAATAATTGCATTATATGAGGCATCACGCGAATGTGTGTGGCTTCGCAGGATGATAAACCACATACAGCAGTCGTGTGGAATTCGTTCTATCGAATCACCTACCATTATCTACGAGAAAATGCGGTTTGTGTTGCACAGATGCAAACAGGATACATCAAGAGCAATATCACTAAGCATATTGCCCCAAAATTGTTTTATCCTCGTGAACTCGGGGAAATAAACATCTTGCAAGTTAAATCATGTGATAACCTCGCTGATCTTTTCATGAAGTCTCTACCAACTTCAACATTCCAGAAATACATTCATGGGATTGGTATGCGACGGCTTCGGGATTTGCAAGAGTCAGGGGGAGTATCTTCCTGAACTATTCATGTTCAAAGCATCATATTACACTCTTTTTCCCTTTATGAGTTTACTTTTTAAGTTCTCATTAAGGTTTTTAATTAGGTAATATCAACATAAGATTATATGTCATACTTTATGTTTTCCCCACCAGGGTTTTTAGGGAAGTATAAACAACATATTTATTGCCCTCTAAATTTTATGGATATACTTCATTTTGAGTTAACAGAGGCAATACACATTATATGTTGGATCATTTTCTCCTTATTTTCCCACAGGGTTTGAAGGAGTTTTACCAGCATATCCTACACTACTCTTCACCTTTTTTCCCACATGGTTTTTGGACGAGACTTTATCAAGATGATGAATACTTCTATAGTTAAGCGGTGATTAGGGGGAGTGTTAAAAATAATAACCCTTACGGTTATTAGGGGATAATCCCTGCTCCCACGATTGTAGGAACCGTCCCTGACGGTTGCTCTCCAAATGTCGCCTCCATATGTCGGTTATAAAGACGTCGGTTCCCCTTGTATATAAGTGTAAAATCATCATCAATAAAGACACAATTCGATTCATTTTGTCTCTCGCTCGATTCGCTCTCTATCTATTTCGAACACGAACATCGGCAAAGGTACCAACATTGATATTCCAGTGAAAAAGAACCGAACAACTTGGTCGACGTCGTTGGGAGCCGCGGGAATGAATCACCATTGTCAAGACGAATTAGTCGGGACAGATATTGCGAGGACGATTCTCCTCGCGACAACCATGAGAAAAAATCCAAATCGATCTGGCGAAGTAAGATCCAAAGAACCATACCTAGACAAATATAATCTTTCAACGCCACCATTGACGCTGGGAAGAAGATCTCATCATCGAACAAAGGGCCAAAGATTACTTATTGTAAACGAAACCATCTCCTTTGAAGAAGACGACTACCAAAACCCTAATCCAATCTATCGAGAAACACTAATTTTATTGAAAAATCCACTCATAGATCGGGTTCCCACCCCTCCCGACGCCGATGAGGCCGGCCGAAGGAGGGGGAACCGACCTATGGTGGAGACGGAGTGGTGGCGGCGGCTAGGTCACAAGAGCTCTCGTATTGTATCGTGCACGGCTGCTATTCGTATGAACGCCTCCAAGCCATCATGGCGGATTTTATTAATTAGGCAAAAGAGATACATCATTCGCTAATACACCAATAAGAAAATCAGGGGGCTCCTCTTGCCAGACAATCGACAAAGGGCCCCCTGAGCGACTAGCTAGAACATGTGCAGCCATATTGGCTTCCCTAGGACAATGCAAAAATACAATCTTCAGTTCGGTCACATACTTACATGTCAACCCGATCAAATTAGGTGTTAGCGCTAAGATCTTAAGTTTAAATGTCCATATTTTAGTTCGCCACAAAAGAGTCCAAATATTAGTACTAGAATTTAATTCCAAGTTAGCTGCAAACGATTAAGGCTCCTTTGGTAATCAAGATTAAAAGAACATGGAAAAGATGCAAACTAGATGTCATAGTATGTTGAATTCTACAGAAATTGAGAACGCAAAAGATTCTGAAGGATCAGGTCAAAAACTTCATTTCGAATTCATGCAAATTAGATGAAGCTCCTTATGTAAAATTCCCAAGGAATGTAACTGAATTAAGAGGGTCTTAGTTCCAGAAATTCAATAGCAAACAGTCAGTTCCTAATTCCAGGACTCCAACACGGTGCTTATTAGTTGCAGGAATAAAAACTCGGTCTGCAGGGTAAAGACAGCCTCCATGGTACTTTTAGAAGGCGAGAAACCTCTGAAATCGGCATGTGCCCGCTCAACCTCACGTGGAGAGCAGATCCTTATCGTCTTGATCCAGAATACACTGAGCAACATTAGTTCTCCAAGGACTGAACGACAACATTCGACATCTTCACACATAAGTTCAGTAAGAAATCTTCACTGAAAGATCAGTCATTAGCACCTTGCTTTTTAATTTTCCCACAACCAATTTAATTTACTTCTACTCTACCATCTTGCCGGTTTGATTTGCTCTTCCAACTTGAATTGGGTTACATACTTACATGTCCACCCGAGTGCTAAGATCTTTAGATTAAATGTCCAAATATTAGTTTCCCGCAAAAGAAGTCCAAATATTAGTACTAGTTTTTTTTTCCAAGTTAAATTTGCAACGGATTAGGGTTCCTTTGGTCATCAAGAGTTAAAGAACACGAGAACTAGAAAACATACAAGCCAGATTTCATAGTGTGTTGAATTTTGAAGAAATTAAGCACAAATAATTCTCAAGGATCATGTGGAAAACTTCATTTATAATTACATGTAAACTAGACGAAGCTCCTTATGAAAAATTCTTAAGGAATGTAATGAATTAAAGAAGGCCTTAGTTCCATAAATTCAATATCAAACAAGTTTGTTCCTAGTTGCAGGACACTCTAATTGATGCTTATTAGTTGCAGGACTAAAAACTCACCGCTAAGAGCATCTCCACTCGGGGAGGGTCGTCAATAGCTCTATTGAGCGCGCCGGACGTAATTTCTCGCCCACTCGTGGCGCCAATAGCGGCCTCACATCCGGCGTGGCCCAATATATCGTCCGGCGCACCCAGCCCATGCCCTCCCCGTTGGGAGTCGTTTGGTCGCGCCGGACGAAAACCGCGCGCGACGCCACGTGAGGCTCTGACCGATGGACCGGTCGTCATTGACAATGAGCATAAATGCATCTACCGGCTGGTCAGCTTCATTCATGGCAGGGGGCGTCTCGGCTTCCCAGCCGGGCGCAGCGAGCCGTCGCTTCACCACTGCGGCGAGGATGCGTCTACACCACGGTAGCGTCAATGCAGACGAGCGCGTCTTTTCAAGCGTCGCCGTAAATGAGCGGCTGACATGCGGGTGGCCGAAGTTAAGGCACGACACCGACTCATCTCCCCGGCCGTTATATAGAGCAGGCTCCTCGCCGCCTCCACCCCACCAACGCCTTCACCACCACACCACACCATGGCCTCTCCCCGGCGCAGCAACGCTCCCTTGACGGAGGAGGAACGTGTTCGTCGCCGGTAGGCGGCGATGCGACGCAGAGAACGCCGGGATGCGGAGGCGATGCACGGATGCGGAGGTGATGCACAATGACCACGAGGCAAACTCATCCACCCCGATCCTTCACGAGGGGGGGGGGAGCACCTACCACCACCGCAACCGTGAACCGCCACCGCCACAGGAGGAACTGCTCACGGAGGCGGAGGCGTGCGAGCTCATCCGCACCACCACGCCGGTGCCGGCGAACCGCCGCCTCCCCGAGTGGTGGGCCACGAACCCAGTCCACGTCCCGGTTGCTCCTCGCCGGCCAGGCACGCCTCGACTATATCGAGATGTGCCAGCAAACCATGCCGTCGGAGCTGTATGACGACGTACGGTACAAGCCGAACTCGGCGTACTGGGACGAGCAGATCGAGATGGAGTTCAACTACCGCCTCCATTCCTTCTTCGCCACCTCGACGACTGGGTCACCGCTTGCGGGGTGGTTTGACTCCGACGACAACCTCCTCACCAACACCTCCGACGAGGACTTCGCGACGGGGATTGACAGGGAGATGGAGCGGTACGAGGAGGTGGAGGCGGCTCGGCGTGCAAGGGAAGAACAGGCGCCGGTGGCACCTCCAGCACCTCAACCTCCACAGGCGGCGAAGGAGGTTGATGATGATGATGACGAGGAGTGGGCGAGTGGCCCTCGCCACAGTGCGACGCGGGCGAATTGCAGTTCGTCATTGAGGCGTCCTGATACGGGGCAACCTACCTCCAACACAGCAAGTGGTCCAATGACTAGAGCTAGAGTCAAAGCTCTCTATGATAAGTGAACTCACTCATATGATCCTATCTATGTGTGATCTTGACACCACTTTGAATGGTTTGCTACTTCATTCGGATACCTTATGTGTACTCAGGTACAACCCTCATGAAGGTCCCCAAGAGATGACGAAAGACGGAGAAGAACATGGACAAGAGATGAGCCAAGATGAAGATGATGGATACCCAGTCCCAGACAGCAGTAATACCGCCAGCCACCAGCGGTACTACCACCGACGCCCTGATGATCGTGTTGAAGCAGGAGAAACTCCAGGCAGCGGAACTACCGCCAGAAGTGCCGACAACTACAAGAAGAGCTCCTGTTTTTGCCAGTAGCTAACCGGTAGCGACCACGTACTACCGCCAGACTTCGATGTAAATTAAATTCGAGTGTGCCACGGTACTACCGCCGACACCAGCGGTACTACCGCTGCACACCCCAGGCTGCGAGTGTAAAACTCCTCCCACCTACTCTTTCGCCCACTAGATTATATAAATAGCCCCACCTCTGCCTAGGGTTAGAATAGATATGAATTGACTTTGTTGAGATTGGCTCCTACTTTCCTCTTGTGAAACCAAGATCTCCCGAAGATCCGCCACGCGGGGTGTACAAGACCTCTTCAAGTAGCTTCTACTTTCCAATCTCTCCCTAGTGGATTCTATTGGACCGGTGAACCGACCGGTGAAGAGAAACGGTTTCAATTGAGAGTGAGATCAGCTTGGGTTTTGAGAATCAGGCGCTACCCTCGGGGTCGGTTACAGCTTGATTCTCTCTTGCAGGTTTTGCTAGTTATCCCTTGTTTACCACCGCCCCACGTGTTTCCCCCACTCGTTTCCCCCTTCGTTCTTCGTGTGTTCTTCGTGTTCATCACATCCGCCCTCAATCCGTGAAGATCGGGACACCTACCCTGCATCACGTCCTTGGCCCACCTCTTGCGCCGCCGTCCGCCGCCAACGGCTTCTACGTCAACTGTAGCTGCGCCGACGGCCGCCAGGCACCTCTGCCTGCACGGGCAGGCTCTTGCCCGCACTGCAGGTGCCCGTTGAGCCGCCCTACTGATTAGGTTTTAGGGTTTAGTTTGAATGAATTAAGTCTAGTTTGAATGACTTATGTTTATTATGAACGAAATTTGAAGATTTGGAAAAAGCTATTGGCGTCACGAGTGGGGAGCGGCGCCCCCAATAGCCCGCGGGGCGTCCGGACGGCGCCGCTGCCGGACACGATTTGGGCGCCGCGAGTGGAGATGCTCTGACCGAAGCCGAGAAACTCCCAAACTTGGTGTGTGCCCGCCCAACCTCGCGTGGAGAGCGGATCATCTCTCCATGATCCAAAATTCACTGAGCTACATTAGTTCTCCAAGGAGGACAGCATTAACATCTTCACTGATAAGTTCAAAGTTCAGTAATGCAGGAGTATCTACGTGTCAGTTTTACTGCGCTCTAAGATGAAGACTGGTCTCACACAATTCTAGTACGAGTGTCAAAAAGAAAAGGGTGACACACATCATCTATTTCGTGGCACATGTATTTTGGGTAATTGCCATATTGGTGCCAGCAATTAGCTAATTACCAGCTAAGCTACCTCTTAGGGCATTTCTTCCTGAAGAATTAATCCTGGTAAACTTCTGCTCTTAATTATAACATTCAAATCCTATTACAGATGACTATCATGCCATCTACTGATGTAAGTGACATGTTCAACCGTACTAGTAAACATGATAACACGATATGACCAAATCCAAAAAAAAAAAACTGTACTGATTTTGTTTCCATTGCTCGACTGGGGAACATCTAAGTTTCATCCATTTGCAAGCCATTCTACTGTTTATAGTAATTGTGACATCAAAATTGCTAATAATACATGTAAAGATTAGTGACAGGTCATCTTTATGCGGCAAGCAACATAAACAAAACTGGAAGCATATCATGAGGTGGGTAGATTCAGCTGGCACACCAAACCAAAGAGACATGTACACCACCACTAATAAATATGATTGTTCACTATGATCAATTCTCATATAACTGCACCAATATAATTTTTATTCTCCGATCAAAATATAGCATTGACTTCGTTAGCTCGCAACGACAAAACACAAGTATATTCTCAAGTAGCAACATGTAAAGATCACCAGCCTATAATACCACTACTGCCATCAAAATGCAGAAGCAGAAAGGATTGTACCAGTCTAACCCTCCAAGAACTGCAGTTGCAGCCAAGGAATGAAGCATTCAAGCTTCTGACGGCGCCTTGCTGCTCCGGAAGTCACGCTTGAGCTCAGTGACCCTCTTCATGCACCCGGCCTTCGTCTTCCCGGGCACCGCCGCAGCCACCTTCTCCCACCTCATTGCTGTATCCTTGGGGAACTCCTTGAGTGCGTTAAGCAGAGCACGGTCATCATTGGCACTCCAACAACCGTCGCCACCATCCCCTCCTCCGGAATTGCCACCTGCGTCGGCATTGGCCGCCTCAGACCTTGGATCGAGCGGCTTGCGCTTGCGCAGGAACTGCTCGAATGAGCCCCCTGCTGCTGCAGTGCCGCCTGACTTGGCCGCGCGGATGACGCTCTCCGGCGTGCGGCGGCCGCCGAACACGGAGGCGATCTTCTCCCAACGCTGGGGCTCCCCAGCCGGGTGCTTCAACATCTGCCGCCGGAGAAGCTCCATTTCTTGGTCGGTCCACCCGCCAGCATCCTCCTCCCTCTCCCCAGCGTCTAGGACAGCAGCCCCCGCACCCGTCGCCTCCTGCCGCGGCGCACGCATCTGGATGGGAGGAGCGATCGGATCTGACGACTTTGGGGGCGGCGGGGCCGCGTTCTGGCGGCGACCCCGGCGGGAGGTGGGGACGGGGTCCGGGGTGGGCTCCTGGGACGGTTCTTGGTCGGGGAGGAGGCTGCCGCGGCCGACGGAGATGTCGCCGCCGGTGGCGGAGGAGGGCGCGAAGGGGGCGAGGAGCAGGGAGAATGCGATCCAGATGAGGAAGGAGGAGAAGACCTGGTAGGCCGCGTCGAGGGAGTAGGCGGCGGCGAGGAGGAGCACGGCCGATGCTACGCAAGCGGCGGCGTGGGGGAGGGAGCGGGACGCGGGGTCAGCCGTGGTGGAGGAGGAGTTGGCGACGGCGTTGGCGCGGGAATGGACGACGCGCGCGCGCGGCTGGGAGTCCCAGTCGTCGTCGATGAACTCCATGGCCGATGGCGGCGGCGGCGAGGTCAGGGCCCGCCGAAGTCGAGACGGAGCGGAGAGGCGAGATGCGAGGTAGCAGTTTCAGACGGTGACGGAACAGGTCAGACCTCAGACGAAGTCTGAATTCTGAAACAGCAAACACACGCATGTACATGTTGCAGTTTGTATGGATTTCATTCTCACACGAGACATAACTTCATAAACTGGGAAAATATGTCCAAATACATGGATTTCCGAAAAGTTCATTCACCAAGAGACCGCAAACTTTTGCTCAGACGTTTGCCAGTACACATTGGAGGTTCTTTTTTAGAACAAAGGCTCACAGAGCCCAGCTTTGAATTAACAAACCCCTCAACCGGCCAGATTACGAGCGACCAAACGATACAAGAAGCAGCCGGAAGAGCAGATTACAGCGCAACGCACAACAACAAGCAAAAGATAGAAGAAAAAAAAGCACAGCTTGTGGAAGATGTTGCCCACTACCCAAAGGGTCAAGAATAGCTAAGCCGAGGTATACGAAGACCAGCAATGCCGCGGGAAGGGTCGAGCCGTGACCGCACCATCGGGTGGAGAAGATACGACTTCTTCCTTGTCTAATGCCACTCGTCCTAGCTCGAACGACGCCGCACCGTCGGCAAGAAGAGGCGCTCACCCGAGAGCTAGGAAAGGAGCCACCAACACACGAAGAGAGCACCACTGTCGACCAGCCATTGCATTGGGGTTCTTGGTGAGCAATTACCTTTCAAAACAAATTAGAGACAGTTTATATTCCCATCGTATGAAGGATGCACCTCCGGAGAATTTGCTTTTAGATTATCTTGAAAGATGTGAATAGGGCCGTATACTCGAATACCGAAATAAGACAAGAGCGTGTAGAGGTTAGAGGTTGAACAGACCTTAAATCTTGGCAAAACTTATTTCTTCCTTCACTGTAAGGCGGTTAGCAACGAGTCCCTGGGTTTCTCGTGGCGTCAAAAGTTGGCGGTGAATCATTCCACGTATCAGCAGAATAAGAGCAAGTATGATCCCTCTCGCTACTATATACAAGAAGGACCAGCCAGGAACATTTTGACACGTCAGAGCAGAAACTACAAGCATACTGTTAGAGAGAGAAGCTCGTGCCTTGTGGTACTACTAGCTAGTTTTCTTTTTCTACCTTGTAAAAATTGTATTCCTTTTGCAAGAGTGCGAGGTTACATTGATGTAAGTTATTTAGTCCCTTATTCTATGTGTTTGGGGCTTCCCGAAAGGGGAAAGCCTATTTTATGTATGGTTAGTTTGATAAAGTGAGTTCATTTTGTTATTCCAATTTAGTTGTGCGATGCGTCTGTTTACGCTAGGGATTCTATAGGAGAAAACTCTACATGTAGTTCTTGTTTAAGCCTCTTAGGCTTTATAAAGAACCTGTAGCCATCGAGAAGTGTTCCCTTCGGGTGGAATTGTCTCGGAAGACGGTAAAACCATTCTCGTACAACTAGAACCTGGAGTGGCTGAAGGTAGTTTATCTTTGTTGAATATAGCCACCGACGCATATGGTGAGTACCAAGTAGGGGTATCACAACCACTACACACACCGTCGGCCGAATCGTTGGCCTTGCCAGTCCAAAGATTCTGCAAGTACCCACAGACATAAATTTAGAATGTTAATCTAAATTTCAAATTTATAATAAAAAAATCAGTGTTAACTAGTTTTGAATTTGTTAGCTAATATCTATTTATATCCTGCACTTTTTATTTAAAAACTTCTTCCTTTATGTCTTTCTTTAGTTTTGCATATATTTAATTAAATTTTTCTTCGATCTTGAGATCAATATATTCTCCATCAAGAAGATCAATTCTCTTGACTAAACATTCTTTGCATGTTGATTTTTTTCCGATGATTGCCCTTCTTCTTTTTCTTATGTGGGAGATATTTCTTTGGGACCTTTCTATTCTGAACCATCTTATGCTTTTGAACCTATTCTTTTGAAAGATCCCCGACGAAAGTAAAACAAGAAGGGCAACCATCGGGAAAAAAACCAACATACAAATAATGTTTAGTAAAGAGAATTGATCCTCTTGATGGAGAAAATATTGATATTAAGATTGAAGAAACATTTAATGAAGTATATGCAGAACTGAAGAAATACATAAAGGAATAAGTTTTAAAAGTAGTACATGATATACACAAATATTAGTTACCAAATTTAAAATTAGATTATATTGAAATTATTTTATTATAATTTCGAAATTTTGATTAAGATTCTAAATTTATTTCTATGGTATTTGCATGATGCGTGGCGAGGCCAACCGTTTGGCCGACGGTGTGTGCAGTGGTTGTGATACCCTTACTCTGTACTCACCATATGCATTGAAAGCTATATTCAACAAAAATAAACTACCTTTAGCTACTCTAGGTTCTAGACCATTTTCCCAGACAGTTCTACCCGAAGGGAACACTTCTTTACAGGTTCTTTACAAGGCATCACATGGCTTAAATATAGAACTCACGTAGAGGTTTCTCCTATAGAATTCCTAACATAAAAATATGCATCGCACAACTAAATTGGAATTGCAAAAGGAACTCAGCTTATTAAACTAACCATACTTACATACTGTTTTCCCTTTCGAGAAATACCGAACACAGAGAAAAAGGGATTAAATTACCTTTACACCAGTGCAAGCTCACACTCTTGCTAATGGACTATAATTTTTACAAGGTGGGAATTAAACTAGCTTGTAGTACTACAAGGCATGAGCTCCTCTCTCTAGCCATATGCTTGCACCTTCTGCTCCTGATGTCTCAAAATGTCCATGGTTGTCCCTTATATAGTAGAGAGAGGGATCGCACTTGCTCTTATTCTTTTGACACCTGGAATGCTCCACCGCCAGCTCCTGACGCGTTGCTTTCTCCAGCTCTTGACGCGCGCGCTGCTTCAATAATCCACGAGAGAGATTCTCTTGCATGCTCAAACCAGCCATGCACATACTCACATATTTGTCTCTTATATGTGGACTCAAATCTTTTACTTTGATGAACTAACTCGCATGATTGGATTGTTTCATACACAAATTTGCATGTTTGGCCTCTTCAATGCACAAACTTGAAGGTTTGTCGTCTTGGGTGAACTCACAAGTTTGACATCTTCTTCCATGCATACCAAAATGGTACAGACGTGTATATTCACGAGCATGATATATGCACCGGTTTATCCGTGTGGTAACATTTATAGAGTACCTTTTTTAATTGGGGGGGGGGGGGGGGGGGGTCTTCCCGCCCCTATAATTGATATTACTCGATCTGTCACGAATAAAACATATGAATCTAGTCAAAAGTCAAAGGTTATTAGACCAGATATGTAGAAGGGGTCATCAATAACTACAATAGTAAATAAATACATTAAGAAATGGTATATCTTATGCTAGATCTATTGACATTGATTTAGAATATATATCTTATTATACTTTTACATGTACTTGGTCAAGCATACAAATGTTCAATTTCTGACTAAATTTACTTCTGGAATGGGGGTTTCCATTGGAGTTGTTTCAATAGTGGCGGGCCACTGTCTAGAATAAAGTTTCAATGGTGGCAAGCCACTACCGAGAGACCCATTGGATTTGTCTTCGAATTTGTTCCGATGCATCGGATTTTCCGTGTCAGCTAGTGTGGCGGTTGTAGTCTCAGACGGCGTCGTTAGCGTGTGAAGGAAGGTGGAACATTGAAAGGGGTTCGAGGGTGGAAGATCAAATGGTTTACCTCCACGATGTCAACAGGGTGCAGCAGGCGGGGATGATCTCTGATCAACGCACTACAACGACATCGGCTCCACCGGTGACGAACCTCTTCTTCAACTCAGAATACCCTCTTAAGTAGTGGTGCTTCCTCACATTTGACAAAGACAAATGCAGAAATCTTAGAACACCAGAAAAAATCGCTCTAAGCAATTTCAACAATTTATGTGATATTGTGTGGCTAGTTGGTGCAGCATAGGCAAAAGGTGGATCTTGCACCAAAAAATTAGAGTTGTTTGCCATGGAGTTAAATTTGCATATATAGATGGATTATTCACGACGTCGGGTCTATATAGTGCCTTCTCCATCTTCTTGGCAGGGGCGGAGCTAGCATGTAACCATTGGTGTCAAATGACACCAATGGATTTTGCTAACCCCCTCTAAAACCTAATAAAACACTCTCTCAAATTGACACAATGGATTTTGCTAACCCCCCTTAAAAACTAATAAAACACTCTCTCAAATTTGCAAGTGCACCACTATACTTAGAAGACTGACCCCAATGACATTTTGTTCTCGCTTCTCCCCTGCCTCTTGGAGCATACTCTTATCTATAAAAGTATACAAGTACTATGTTCTTTTGCCTCTCTACTCTTCACTGAGATTACTTCCGATCCTTTAATGGAAACACATCTTTCTGTTTCAGAAACTGCACAACACTAGTCTCTCGTCCAACCCGAAGCGGTTCTCACTCCAAAGTGACTTGGTTTTCACACCTGACTGAGCGTAATGCCATTTGGCATGAAAAGGAGGAAGAACAGTGTTACAGTCAGTGAGATGGGCTATGGAAACTACCCTCGACTTGTGCCAAGCTGGGAAGGAGAAGAAACCAAAGTTAGCCAGAACCACGGCTAACTGGAAGCCTCCTGTTACGGGGACAATAAAGATTAATACAGACGCCGGCTTCAATCTGAACGACCATGCAGGCGCGACGGGCCTAGTTGTCAGGAATAATGATGGTGTGCTTCTCAGAGCACAAAGCCTCTGGCATGAACATGCGCTGTCTGCCAGCTCTCTGGAAGCGGAAGCTGTTCGTGTGGGTGTTTGCCTGGCCATCGACATGGGGATTCAGAAAGTGATCCTTGAGACAGATGCCATTGAGGTGGTTAACCTGTGTAATTACCCTGGCACTAATAGATCAATCATTTCTAGCGTTTGTCAGGAAATTAGGGAGCTTAGCAGCTTTTTTACTAGCTTTGAGCTGATCCATGTAAACAGGACTGCTAATGAAGCAGCCCACGCTTGTGCTCATAGAGCTAGCTCTGATAGGAGACGTTGTGTATGGGCTAACTACACCCTGGCCTTCCTCTCTAGCATCCTTGCTAAGGATTGCAATGCTGCTGTTTGATTAATAAAGCTTGTAAGTCGCAAAAAAATAACATGTGACCCTCCATATTTATTTATTTGTTTATTTTGAACTGTGCCCCTCCATATTAGTAGCTTCTAGCTGTTCTGTCTCTCTCACTCTTAAGACACTTTAAAAAAAATACTATAGCTAATTGTTGTAGTCACCAAGGAAATGCAACTGAATATCCGTGCTTATAACACGCAAACTATCTCGAAGGGGAAAAACACAATACTTAATGTATGTTGGTTTATATGACGATGCTCGATTCCAAAATCATAAGGTCTCTCACGATGCCATGCCAGTAAACGGACCCACAAGCTATTTGTCGTACTTGTATGTTTAACATTAAGGGTTTCTCTACACCCCAGTAATCCCATAATCTATCCGATATGAGCAAGACCGAAGCCGCCTCCTAGAATCTCCCGAATCGAATGACGCACTGAAGGATGCTTGTCCTTGCAGCCCTCTTCCTCAACTATTCGTAATGCCTACATCAAGCAGGCGTTGTATTCAACAATGGCTACTCTATCAACTCATAATTCATAAACCTTGGGTGATCTACCCCAAGGTTAATTCGACCATTATGCTTTAACGATTATTTCTTCAAATTATTCCGCCGGGCTATTGTGGCACCAATGAGAGCCCTGGTAGGTGTATCTATATTAAAGAAGGGATGCCAAGAGGCATTTACAACCGTCCGAGACGGTTTTCAACGCTGCAACAGAGTGATGCCAGCTCTGTACCATATTAAATTGATGCGATAACCATCTATATTAAAAGTATACAGAATGAATTTTGACAAGAAAGAAAACAAGAGAAAACTCCAATAGTACTAATTTACCGGGTACTAGCCGGAAGTTGTGACAAAGTGACAGTTTCTATGGTGGTTTTTGGAGCCACAGGCGCAATGTGCAAGCGAGACACGGTCCTGATCCGGCGGCTCCTGCGCCACTCGAGCACCAGCGCGGCGACAAACGTGGCCGTCAGCACGGCCCGAAGAAGACCATCACGGCCCCGCAGACGACGTTGGCTACATACACGCCCGCCGTGGGCACGGCGAGGATCACCACGCCGCCGGCGACCATCCCGAGCGATGAGGCGACGAAGCCCCTGAAGAAGGCGACGTCCACGCACGTCAGTGGCGACTGCTCCGGGCTGACTTCGCCTTCGTAGGTCGAAGTCGGACCCGGCTGTGCCTCCACGTCGATTTGGTCGTCCTCCATCACGTGATGATGGATGCCTTTCTTTGCTCGACGTGCATAATCGTGTGTATATGTAATGCATGTTAGTTGGTTGCGTTGTTTGACTTATAGATAGATCCTGTTCAAAAACTTAAAGATAGATCGCGACTATGTTCGTGTTTGGGATCTGTACTCCGTATTCGATGGATTCCGCACGCAGTACGAGTCTTAAGAAGAAAAAAACTTGGATATTATGTTTTCAGATAGTATTCTCCGATATATCCAAGTCTGAACTTAGTTCTGAGTAATGAATGTTGTTACTTTTCACAATATTGTTACTTTTCAGTATCAATTCTTGATTATTGTGATATTAACGGGAATACGATCCTAGAAGGTCTTTTCTCAATCAAAGGTCGATAGACCTAGCTTTAGAGAGAGTTAAAACAAGCGGTGTGACACTGCCAGCATACAAGCAAGAACAGTTGTTCAAAACAGTCCTCAGGAAACTAAAGGTGGACTGACTAAGCATATCCCAGTGACAACTAAAGTAACATCAAGGTATAGTAGCATAGGCACATCTCTTTTCTGATTAAGTGATTATCCACGGTTCTACTAGTCGAAACCATACAATTTTGTTTATTTAATTTGTTATTAGGCTATGCGAGCTATCATACTATAGTCACATGCTTTCCTCAATCGCAACACATGTGACAAGCTTCAGAGTATAGAACATTCAGTTAGGTGTTCTGCATTTCTTTCAGATAAGCTGTGTTAGAGAGTTTCATAGCTGACGACAATTCTATTGTTTGCACAACCACAGGGCGTGTCGACAAGCGCAGCTTGCTAGTTCCCTTGATTTCTTTGTATTTTTTCTCTAATTACTGGCGATCTTAAACTATACTCAACAATTCAGATTTCAGTTACTGCTATTGTGGAGTCTACTTGATTCACAAAATATTTATAATCTGGATTCTGGAATACCCCGCCCAAGAATTTCTAGGTCTACACTACCACTGAGGTATGCACACACTATGCACCTCAAAACATGTAGGAGTACAACGCTGTCCATTTCAAATGAAAAAGCACTTATTACACACGATAGCGCTCGAATACTTCCACACAAACCGAACATGTCCGAAACAAAACGAAATACACAGCAGAAACATACATACAGATCACGTAAATACATACTGCACATAAGCAGTGCACAGCTAGTAGCCCCATACGAGTAACTTCATCAGGGTATAGGTTCTTCACTTGCTCATGATTTCCATCTGCACGGCGCAGGCTGGCTCTGGTTTCTGACACGAGGGCTGCTGGTGCTGCTGATGCGCATCCACCATGTTCACCTTGCCACGCCGAACCAGGACGCTGCCGCAGCTCGACACGTTCGCGGCGCCGCACCGGCCGACGCGCACGGCGCCGCACCGGCTGACGTCCGCGGACCGGCACCGCTCGATGCCGAGCGCGCCGCACCAGTCGGCGCGCGCCTCGCGGCACCGGCCCAGCGCCACGTCCGAGCAGCTGCCCACCTCGGCCTCCCTGCAGCGCCCGACGCGCAGCTCGCCGGCGCCGTGCACGCGCGCCGCCCCCTTGCACCGCCGGATGCTGACCGTGCTCGCGCGTTCCACGTCCGCGGACCGGCACCGCCGCACGGCCACCTCGGCCGCCCCGTCGACGCGCACCGCGTCGCACCTGTGGAACGACACGGCGCCGCACGCCTCGGCCGCCGCGAAGCCGCACCGGGAGAAGCGGACGTCGCCGCCTCCGCCACCGCGCACCACGACGTGCTGGAACCTATCGACCGCGAGGACGCCCGGGCTGATCACGGTGAGCGTGCCGCCGTTGCACCGCTGCACGCCCTCGTGGATGGTCGTCTCGGTGCCGTCGATGACCACGTTGAACTGGTGGTGGACGGCTGTGGCCGAGGGAACGGCTTTCGGGTACACGGCCACCATTTTTATCTTTGCTCTGACTTGTGCTGAGTCGTTGGAACTTGGAAGACGAAGGAACGAAATATATAAGGGTCATGTGTTGCTTAAGGGCTAAGGTAGCAAGAAGTTAATCACTGACTTATTGTCAGGCGAGCGCTCTTGATTGAGATGGGTTGTTTGCATTGATATTCATTGTAGAGTCTGCCAAAATAGCAATGCGCCAACTGGTACAGTCCAACGGCACACACTAATGACGGGTGAGTGAGCGAGCATGTCTAGTGATACCACACCTCCTCACACTTCCAAAATCAAATTTATAAGTTTAAAAAAAATTGAAATACATTGTGGGTGTTCATAAAATGTGTGTTTACAATCCATAAAAATTGCATAACCAAATTCGAAATGCGCGCAGAAAAACGAAAAAGTCAAATCCAACATGAATAGTGTTACAAAATGACAGTATTCTCATAGCAAATTTTATTTTTTGTTTCTCTTTGTGTATTTGTAGTTTGATTATGAAATTCTATGGAATGTAAACAAACATCTTGTGAACACCCACAAATATGTTTCAGAAATTTTGATACCTGTAAATTTGAATTTGAGGAGTGCTATGCTATCATGATATCATTTGAGGTGTAGTGTCACTCGATATTCTTCCTGAGAGAGTATCTAGTGCTAACATATCTTAGGTGTTACCATGCTAACATTTCAAAAGTATGATTTTGTAAATGTTTCAAAAAAATAGAAAAAGTGCGAATGTTGACAAAAAATGTGTCTACACCCTACAAAAATTGTAGGTCCAAAATGAATTACACATTGAGAAACGAATTTGTCTTTTTTGCTTCTCATGGTGCTTTTAGATTTTGGATATTATAGATACATTCCTTGTGAACATTCACACTTTTTAAATATATTTTTGAACATTTAAAATTGGTTTTATTGAGACGGTAACATGGTAAAACCTAGGAGTGGTAAAGCTAGATATATCCTAGATCTTCGTACGTGAGAAAGGAGGCTCTAGTACTTCCGCTGAAATCATAAAACGGTTTTTCTAATTAGGGAACGTGCCCCACGAACTCTCTCCATCCAGCGCTTCTTATTAACATTTTTCTCCCGTTTATCCGCATGCATGCACATGCATGTATGGAATCTTTTTATAGTTCGGAAATTCAAAATTCATTATCTTTTAAACCATAAATCGAATTGAAGATCCGTCTTCACAGCTGGGTACGTCTCGTCGAGTACTTCGAAACAAGATCCCATCTTAATATATTTTGACAAACTTTTTTTCCATCGTCAGTTGTCAGGTTATAATACTGTAGTTACCATACTGCTGGTTAACAGTTACCACCCAAATAATACATAGTTACCAGGTCATTTTTACATTTTTTTCATAACCATGATCTACATGTTCAGAAAGTGAGTATTTGATCCAATCTACACACGTAAAATATGGGATTACCGTCACAGAAGGATTACATTGGTGACTAGCGCAGTTCAAAAGACCAGGCAACCATTTGATTTTAACCTTGTAATCAAGTTGATAATGTCTGGTAACCAAGTGACTATAATCTGGCAACTAAGGTCGGAAAAAAAAGTTGTCAAAACATATCAAGATGGGATCTAGTTTTGAAAATCTCATCGCAACAAAGCCAACCGTGAAAACGGAGGTGGATTTTGAATTACGGTTTAAGAGATAAAACATTTTAAAGTTTGAAAACGAAAAAAGAAGTCCACGTGGTGGCTGCATGCATGGATTAATTAGCCTATTTCATCCGTGCCCATGGAAATCTAATCTGGGGCACGTGCCCTTAGTAGCACAGTCCATCATAAAATAATCCATAGTGCAGGTTCGCTGATATGCGTTCATGTCAGCGTGGGTCCCACCCAAAAAACCTCTCCTAGTCTCTTATTCCTCTCTACGTTCCACCTCTCCTCTCCTCCCTCCACTTGTGGAGCCCCATGGATACGATGGCACAATCTACCGCCTCCTCCTCGTCCCTCTCCCCTGCTCTCTCCTCACCGAAGGCCAAGCCGGATTCGGTGACGCCACGGGGCTTCGGCGAGCGGGGACCAACGCGGGTGGCTGCGGGTGCACCGACATAGGCCCGGAAGGAACTTGGCGGGGGGTGCGGGGTCACAGAGTTAGAGTTTATGTGGAGGGTATCGATGCCGTGATGGGGAGGTTAGAGGGATTGCCTTGAGCGGTGTCCGACCGACGGAGGAGGAAATTTGAGGAAGGCGGGGTGGCAAGGCGGCGCGGGAGCGCCGCTGGTTACTAGTGGCGGTGGCCGACGGTTCGGCCGGTGTTGGTGTGTGTGTGGGAGGGGGGATGGACGTCGTCTCCGGTGGTGCAGCGGGTTGTGTTGGTGCTCTCTTACTCCTCTTCTCCGGCGGTGCTCCTTTGCCACATCTCCGTGGATGACAGGTTTGCGAAAATATGAAGGGTACCACAGATCTAAAGGGATTAGGATTTTCTTTTTTCTTTTAGGGTAAAAAATTGAAGTCGAAGAATTCAAGGGAAGAGACTTTTTTTTCAAAATAGTAGATTAGTTTAAGAAAGGATACAGAAATCTTACCCTCCCCTCGCCTTTGTTCGGACGATGAAGGCGCTATCGGAAATTTGACAGTGCCCACAAGTGACCTAAGAGCATCTCCAACCACGGTTGGCAAACCCTCCCTAAACGTCCGGGCGGACAGCCCGGACAGGGTTTGGGCTGAAAACGGGGACCCAACCGCGGCCCCCAAACCATCCCCAAACGTCCGGTCTGTCCGGCAAACCCCAAAGCCAGCCCAATGTGGGGCGAGTTTGGGGCGGCCCAGACGCGCCGGACGCGTCGGCCACGTCGGACCTATCAACGCGGGTCTGATGGCTCCCAAGTGCAGGAGATCAATTGTAGTACCTTTCAATTAGAAAAGGTTGTCGAACCCACGAGGAGCTGAAGGTATTGGTTAGTAAGATTGATAAATAAAACAATAAAAGATGCAATGTTTTTGGTATTTTTGGTTGTATAGTTGCAAGCAGATAACAGATAGTAGCAAGTGAAAGCTCTCAAAGAGAGAAAGCCCAATCCTCTTATGTGGCAAGAGGACAAGCTCAAGTGATGTGTAACTTATATGTGGCAAACGTTCCCGAGGGCGGCATGGATGATGCTAGGCATAGAGATTTATTAAACAACACGTTGAATATCTTGTCAAGTTTTAATCCTCTTTGGACGGAGCCATAATTAGGTATAGCTAAATAAATAAACTACAACCCCTTATGATGGATCATGTGGCCAAGCAAATGACTGCACAAGAATTATTAAGACCTAAAGTCCCACCATAGCATTACACTCTAAGGTCCCCGATACTAATACCCTCATAATATAACTTCATGACTCGGTCTCAGGTTTACGTGTCCTCCCAAGTCTCCATCAATTCATTACACTACGGTGTTCTCCTATGAGCCCATAAAGGTGAAGTGTTGTGCAGTCGACGTTCGCACAACACCATCATAGAATCACATAAAAGATAAACTCTTGACAAAATACCAACACATGTCATATATAAATCATTGCCAATTCATCCTATGCCCTCAGGAACATACGGGAACTACTCACAACGTGCGAACATGATCATAATCAGTGGCATAAGTGGTACAACACAATCTGAAATTATAACTTCACCACCAAATAATGACAAGTACTCAATCACAAACATGAATAGTAGCACAAGACAAGTATCTAGGGTATAGCAACTCTCAAACTGCGAGGGGAACGGAGTGGATCACGGTGATGATGATGGTGATGGTGCTGGTCTTGATGGGGGTGATGATGTAGAGGCCTCCTCCCACGCCAAGGAGGAGAGGTGATGACGATGACGATGATTTCCCCCTTCTCCGGAGTTCCGGAGCAGCAGGATCTGACCCCCCTCGGAAGGGATCAGGAGTTTCGCCGCCGCCGCGACCTCGGATGGACTTGGAAAAATTAGGGCGTTACTTTTCGGGCGAGACGAAGGCGTCGATAAAAAGCCCCAGGCGAGGAGGTGCCCGAGGCACCTTTGGGTGGGTCCCACGCGGCCAGGTACATGGGCCGCGTGGGCCACCCCCATTTGGCCCTCGTGGCTCTCCTCTCTTCGGTCTTCTTCCCTCTGCCTTTCTCCCGATGAAAAACTGACGCAGTATTTTTCCTTTTATTATTTGAGTCCTGTAGCTCCTGAAACATTAAAGACAAGAAAAGGGGTTTTCTGCCTCCCAGAAATTAAATACCAAAAATAGGGACTTTGTATGAAAGTCCCCAAAATCATCTAAAACATGTAGAAACAATCATATAATCATGCAAATAACATTCTAGTATGATACTAAAAGTTATATAAATGATGATATAAAATGCACGTATCAACTCCCCCAAGCTTAAACCTTTACTCGTCCTCGAGTAAGTAAGGACATAGATCATTACATGCATCAATGGACTTATGGTTGATAAATAAATACGGGCATTGTATCATCATCATATTCAATTGCAAGATAAGATTAATGATCTAAAACTCATACATATGAGGGCAACATAAGTAGAACTCTAGCAATCACCCCTTACTTTTGAAAGCAAATAACCATTGTATGTTGGACAATCGAATCATATTGTTTTTCACATGCTTTTGCTCTTCATGGCAAGCATTATAATCTTTTATACTTTGCTGAAATTCAAAGACAAGATAAACTCTCATTGGATAACAAGTTCAAAAGAAGACAAATGAAAAGACAGATAGATATAAAAATTGTTATCACTCTTGCTTGACTAGTAACTAGTGCAAACTTTAGTCATGGATATCTCAATCAAGTTCCCATGCTCTACACAACCCTTTTCTTACACTTTCCATGGCTAGCTGAAATTTCAGGTGCCTTCCTTTCATTCACATTCAAGAGCATAAGTATTGAAATATCCATGATCATTAATTTGCTCAAAAGATACTAGGTTGTAACAAGAGTGTTTTATATCCTTTTCATTAAGTCTTCTCAACTTCTTATCCTACAAGACATATCTTAACCTCAAACTATTTTCACAAGTCTTTTTACTTCTTCTATATTGAGATAATTCTATAATTGTCCAACATACTCAAGTTAATTAATTTCAAGGCAAGATGTGATTGAAATTCTAAATATGCCACGCTCATTTGCATGAGTGTTACCCATAAATCCCCAAACAAGAGAATCATGGATGACACCATACTTTAATATTCATTGATAAACCATAAGATAGGGATACATGATAATGCTCCATGAGCTCACACACGCCTAAGAGATATTGATAACTAATCGATAAAAGCAAAGCACACCATGACTAGATAGATATGATAGATTGATAAAGAGAAAGACTAGATGGAACTCCCCCAAGCTTGGCGTTCCTCCAGATTCTCCTTTGCTGCAGCCTCCTCCTTCTCATATTCTTCCTCCCATTCAGCCATCTTCCATGGGAAAGGCCTTCCATCACGGAAAGATGTAGGTGGATCATTGTACCTGAGGGTGGCGGCTGCTGCAATCTTCTTGAAGCGTTCTTCATATTCGCAGTTCTGGTTCTCTACATCCCACATGAAGCATTGGAACTTCTCCCATTTGTTGATGACGTCCTTGTACCTATCTTCCAGATCTTCAAGCCTTTTCTTGTACTCTTCAACCTTCTTCTCCAGCTCCAGGTTCATGAAGTGGTGAGCATCAAGGCTGCGGTAAACCACAGTGCCATACCTGAAGGTCTTGTCCTCTAACTCATCCAGCCTTTCCTCCACCGTGCCGGTGGCCTTGGGAGCCTTCACCTCCTCCACGAGCATCACGCCCTCCTTGAAGCACACGGTCTTCGGTGGTGTCATCACGGAGTTGAGGTAGCGGTTCACAACACCTCCTTGGGAGAGCTCTCCCCCTCTTGGTTGGATCCGGAGCAAGACATGGCTAAAACCTGACAGGCAGAAACAGCAGAAACAAAGATCGCTCGAGAACGCTCGGTGCGAGATTAGATCGGCAGAGAGGAGTATATATTGAGGGTTTTTAGGTCAAGACGAAGCGTCGGGATCGAAAACGAGACGAAAAGGACTCCGAGGTGGAAAAGGGACAGCCCCACGCGGCCAGGTACATGGGCCGCGTGGGCCCCTCTCTTTCCTCCCTCGGGTCTCCGTTTCGTCCAGTTTTCTTGTCCCACACGTTAATTTCCATAAAAAATGACTCCGTAAAATTTTATGCAATTCCGAGAAACTTTCCAACAGTAAGTTACCTTCTATTGTTTTGGGGTTTCTGAAACTGCACGGTTTCTCTCAATTACCTCTTCCGGTGTTTGTAAATTCAACTCCTCCACCCTTCCGATGAAGCTCTTTCCTGCAATATAAGGTTTAAGGCGTTGTCCATTGACTACATGAGGTTTACCTTTCATGTCACCGTGAAGACGGATAGCTCCTGAACGGTACACCTCCTGTATCACTAATGGTCCCTGCCACTTTGAAGCTAGCTTCCCTGCAGAAAACTTGAAACGAGAGTTGTATAATAAAACTTGATCACCTACTTTGAATTCCTTTTTCTTAATTTTCTTGTCATGCCAAATCTTAACTTTTTCTTTAAACATCCTGGCACTTTCATAAGCTTCATTTCTCCATTCGTCAAGTAGGTTTAGGTCAAGAATTCTCTTTTCTCCCGCAGTTTTAAAATCAAAGTTCAGTTGTTTAATAGCCCATCTAGCTTTATGTTCTAGTTCAACAGGTAAGTGACAAGCTTTTCCATAAACCATTTTATAAGGAGACATTCCCATAGGATTTTTAAAAGCAGTTCTATAAGCCCACAAAGCATCATTAATCTTAATTGGCCAATCAGATCTAGACTTATTCACTGTCTTTTCCAAAATGAGTTTAATTTCCCTATTGCTTAATTCAACTTGCCCACTTGTTTGAGGATGATAAGGAGATGCAATTCTATGGTTAACATCATATTTTGCCAAAGTTTTTCTAAGAACACCATGCAAGAAATGAGAACCACCATCAGTAATTAAGAACCTAGGAACACCAAACCTGGGGAAAATGATGTCCTTGAGCATCTTCATTGCTGTGGCATGATCTGCACTTTTGGTTGGAATTGCTTCCACCCACTTTGTAACATAGTCAACTGCAACCAAAATGTGAGTATGCTTTGTCTTTGATTCTGGGAAAGGACCCATAAAGTCAAAACCCCACACATCAAATGGTTCAAGTGGCAATGAATAATTCATAGGCATTTCATTCCTCCTACCAATGTTTCCTACTCTTTGA
Source organism: Poa pratensis (assembly GCA_947311845.1). Classification (NCBI taxonomy): domain Eukaryota; kingdom Viridiplantae; phylum Streptophyta; class Magnoliopsida; order Poales; family Poaceae; genus Poa; species Poa pratensis. Next base: position 4,952,379 of record CAMZMU010000122.1, on the reverse strand, counting down.
CATTTATCACAAGATTTAACATATTCAGCACAGTCCTTAAATAAAGTAGGCCAATAGAAACCAGATTGTAATACCTTTGCTCCTGTGCGATCTCCTGCATGATGCCCTCCATAGGGACTGTCATGACAATCTCTTATAATAGCCTGTTGTTCATGCTCAGGTACACAACGTCTAATAATACCATCCACACTTTTCTTATAGAGGAAAGGATCATCCCAAAAATAATGTCTAAGATCATAAAAGAATTTCTTTCTTTGTTGAGAAGTGAAGTGTGGAGGCAAAACTTTACCAACAATAAAATTTGCATAGTTGGCAAACCAAGGAGATGCAACTTTAGCACTAGAAACATTAACAATTGCAAGTTGTTCATTAACAAAGCTATCATTAATAGGAATAGGATCATCAGGTATGCTTTCCATCCTAGAGAGATGATCAGCAACTTGATTATCCTCCCCTTTCCTATCAACAATATGTAAATCAAATTCTTGCAATAGAAGTACCCATCTTATTAGTCTAGGCTTAGCATCTTTCTTATTCATCAAGTATTTAATAGCAGAATGATCAGTATGTATTGTGACTTTTGAATCAGTAATATAAGGTCTAAACTTGTCACAAGCAAACAGTACTGCTAAAAATTCTTTCTCAGTTGTAGCATAATTCTTTTGAGCAGCATCAAGTGTTCTACTAGCATAATAAATAACATTCAGTTTCTTATCAACACGTTGGCCCAAAACAGCCCCAACTGCATAATCACTAGCATCACACATAATTTCAAAAGGCAAGTTCCAATCAGGAGGTTGAATAATGGGAGCAGTGATTAAAGCATTCTTCAAAATATTAAAGGACTCAATGCAATCATCATTAAAAGAGAAAGGAACATCCTTTTGCAGAAGATTGGTTAGAGGTTTTGATATTTTGGAGAAATCCTTAATGAACCTACGGTAAAAACCTGCATGCCCAAGAAAACTTCTTATACCTTTGAGGTCCCTTGGATATGGTAGTTTTTCAATAGCTTCAATCTTTGCTGGATCAACTTCTATTCCTTCTCCAGAAATCTTATGCCCAAGAACTATACCCTCAGTAACCATGAAGTGACACTTCTCCCAATTAAGAACCAAGTGTTGGTCTTCACAACGCTGTAAAACTTTGTTAAGGTTGAACAAGCAATTATCGAAGGAAGTACCATACACAGAAAAATCATCCATAAAAACCTCCATTATCTTTTCAATATAATCAGCAAATATAGCATTCATGCATCTTTGAAAAGTAGCAGGAGCATTACATAAACCGAATGGCATTCTCCTGTAAGCAAAAGTACCATATGGGCAAGTAAAAGTGGTCTTTTCTTGATCATCCTTATGGACAGGAATTTGCGAGAAACCTGAATAACCATCTAGATAGCAAAAGTGAGAGTGTTTAGACAACCTTTCTAGCATTTGATCAATAAATGGCAATGGATAATGATCTTTTCGAGTTGCTTTATTCAATTTTCTGAAATCAATAACCATCCTATAACCAACTACAGTACGTTGAGCCACAAGTTCATCCTTTTCATTTGGAACAACAGTCATTCCACCCTTTTTAGGAACACAATGAACAGGACTAACCCACTTACTGTCAGCTATAGGATAAATGATACCAGCTTCAATAAGTCTTATTACCTCTTTCCTTACCACTTCTTTCATTTTTGGATGGAGGCGGCGTTGAAAATCAACAACAGGTTTTGCATCTTCCTCCAGATTAATTTTATGCATACATAGAGCGGGGCTTATACCTTTAAGATCATCAAGAGAGTATCCAATGGCTGGTCGGTGAGCTTTTAGCACATCAAGTAATTTCTCTTCCTCTTCAGCTGAAAGGTTAGCACTAATAATGACAGGATATATGCTCTTCTCATCCAAATATGCATATTTCAGATTTGCAGGCAAAGGTTTCAATTCAAAACTAGGATCCCCTTTAGGTGGTGGTAGCACTCCTAAATTATCAGGTGGGATATGCAATTGTAATTGTGGTGGTTGTTGCCATAATATTTGTTCCAAAGCCTCTTTTTCCTCATCATTAAATGGTTCATCTTGATTAAGCATATAACGTTCTACAACATCAGTTGAAGCTACAGCTATATGAGCAAGAGTTTCAATTAAATTATTAGGAATTGGCTCTTTCTCAACATGTTTATCAGCAAATTTGGAAAAGTTAAATTCAAGTTTCTCACCAGCACATTTAATAAACACTTTCTCTTTAGGCAAATTAATTTCAGCACCAACAGTATGTAAGAAAGGTCTACCAAAAATGATAGGACAAAATGAATCTTGAGGACAACCAAGCACAATAAAATCAGCAGGGTATTTTATTTTGCCAATCAATACTTCAACATCTCTAACAATTCCAAATGGACTAATATAATCTTTATTAGCAAGTTGAATTGTCATACCTGTCTCTTCCATAACAATGGGATCAATATCAGGCTTGATCTCAAGATAAAGAGAATATGGAATGACACTAATACTTGCTCCAATATCACATAGACCATGATAACTTGAAGTCCCAATAGAGCATGATATAACAGGTTTCCCAACTTTGGCCGAATTACCTTTGATGACTTTGGTAGCATCTTCACATAGATAAACATCCACTGGGTCTTCTTCATTTAGTTGCTTGATAACAGAAATTTGAGTGTTGACTTCCACCTGTTCATAAGGCTGAGAACATCTTTTGTTACTCTTGTTAGTAACAGCTTTAAGTAAATTCTCCTTAACTTGGTTTGGAAATGGAGGTGGTTCAACATACTCCTCAATTGTCACAGATGACATTGGTTCAACCTGTTTAATAACTTTAGGAACAACAATAGATTGTTTAACAGGTTCAACATAAACTTCAAATCCACTTTTTGGAACACAGATATGATCAGCAAAACCTTTAGCTATTTCAATTATAACATAAGGATCAAGACCAAAAGTATCACTCAGATTTTTAAACAGAATAGAAGTAGAGAAATTCTCTACACATGAATATTATAATCAAAATATGGCTCATTACCTTTATCAAGATCCCAGTGGCTAGTATTTTCAGAAATAGTCTCCAATAAATTCCATGCTTCTTCTTCAGTGTTATTAGTAAAACTTCCACCAGATGAATTATCCAGAATCTCCTTGTGCTTCATAGGTAGTCTCACATAAAAGTTTATCAATATAAGTTTCCTTGTAAGATCATGACATGGATTCTTGCGAAGGAGTTCCTTTAACCTCCCCCAAGCTTGAGTAATACTCTCTCCCAGATGTGGCCAGAAATTGAATATATAGCAGCGGTTATCATAAGCTTCTTTAGGAGTAAAATATTTAAGAAAGAAAACCTTCCTCAAGATACTCCATTCATTCTGGACCTCTTCATCCAAAGACCTGTACCAATCACGAGCATTACCAGATAAAGACAAATACAATAGCTTCCTTTTTACCTGATCCTCTGAAATACCAGGTAGTCTGAATAAGCCACATATGTCCTCAATTATTTCCATGTGCTCGCGTGCCGACTTAGTTCCATCCCTGTAAATGGATTTTTCATAACTCTTTTAACATGACCCATGGGAATTTTATATCCCACTTTAGGTATCTCAGGCACAGCAGTTTCAACCACCTTTGCAGTAGTGGCATAAGCACTTTCATATAGAGCAAGATGCAGCGAGGCACGATTCATAAATGCCATAGTAACAATGAGATAAACAGCTTTCAAGTTTCCTTACCAAACTTCTTACCAATAGCGCTACGCTCCCCGGCAACGGCGCCAGAAAAGTATCTTGATGGCTCCCAAGTGCAGGAGATCAATTGTAGTACCTTTCAATTAGAAAAGGTTGTCGAACCCACGAGGAGCTGAAGGTATTGGTTAGTAAGATTGATAAATAAAACAATAAAAGATGCAATGTTTTTGGTATTTTTGTTGTATAGTTGCAAGCAGATAACAGATAGTAGCAAGTGAAAGCTCTCAAAGAGAGAAAGCCCAATCCTCTTATGTGGCAAGAGGACAAGCTCAAGTGATGTGTAACTTATATGTGGCAAACGTTCCCGAGGGCGGCATGGATGATGCTAGGCATAGAGATTTATTAAACAACACGTTGAATATCTTGTCAAGTTTTAATCCTCTTTGGACGGAGCCATAATTAGGTATAGCTAAATAAATAAACTACAACCCCTTATGATGGATCATGTGGCCAAGCAAATGACTGCACAAGAATTATTAAGACCTAAAGTCCCACCATAGCATTACACTCTAAGGTCCCCGATACTAATACCCTCATAATATAACTTCATGACTCGGTCTCAGGTTTACGTGTCCTCCCAAGTCTCCATCAATTCATTACACTACGGTGTTCTCCTATGAGCCCATAAAGGTGAAGTGTTGTGCAGTCGACGTTCGCACAACACCATCATAGAATCACATAAAAGATAAACTCTTGACAAAATACCAACACATGTCACATATAAATCATTGGCAATTGATAACCCCCAAGAGCAAGGGATCACTGTAGCACCTCTCAATGTGGAAGTAAGGTATCGATCCGCAGGAGCAAGAAGGAAAAGTTATCTATTCCCTACAACTAAAATGTCACAAGTTTTAGTTGATTATGCACTAAACAAGTTTAGAGAACAAGATGGTTGGTTTGATGGATGTAAGAGTGTCCCAATCCTCTTCTTTGCAAGAGGACAAGACAAAGGTAGTGGCAAGTGAAAGCTCTCAAAGAGAGAAAGCCCAATCCTCTATGTAGCAAGAGGACAAGCTCAAGTGTGTGTTTCTTATAGGAACAATGGACATGGTTCATGGGTTCACTTAATCCTCTCTCTCTCGTCTACGGTGATCATCATGTTATAGATAAAGTACACACAATTGTCATGTTTTAATGGTAGCTTTTTATGACGGCTATATGTCCTAAAACACATAGTTGAAAGAAATACTCATTTGTGTTGCTAGGTCACCTCTCGTAAGGCTAGCGTGGTTTCTCTCACTCCCACATCATACTCTTTCTTTTTACCCCCAGATAAAGGACGTTGGGCGGTACTGTGTCACTCAATACCTATGCCGTGTCACATCGGCCATCCCGTACCCACATACATCATACTTCAAAGTATGACAAATCACAAAAGCTCCAACACAACGGTAAATGCATAACAAATCATCTCACACCACAATATTCACCACAAAGGTATTACATAGATGACCGTAATCATGTTTGGCAGCTCATACGGTACTAATTAGTGAAGCTCAAGAGAGAGGAGAGATACAAAAGTTACCACCACAGACCCTAGTCCAGGGGGTGGACTACTCCCCCTTCATCATGGTGATGATGGTGGAGAAGTTCTTGCTGTAGATGTTGATGATGAACACACCGGAGGGGGTGGAGCCCTCCGGAGGCGATTCCGGCGGTGTTTCCCCCCTCCGATCTTCTCCGGCGGCAGCCTTCTGTCTCTCTGCTTCGTGGTTTTGTGTTTCTCCGCCGCCTCCTTTCGCGAAACGCCAGGGGCCTTTTTTATAAGCGTTTTTAGGTCAAGACGGAGTCGGTGGACGAAAAATCGACGGCAACGGAGCTCCGAGGTGGAAACGAGCCTGTCCCACGCGGCCTAGGGTTTTTGGCTGCGTGAGGCACTCTCATTCCCATCTGGTTGGGCTTCTGGCCTTCACTTTAAGCCCATTGCGTTCGTCTCGAAAATTCTGAACCGTGCTCTTTGACCTTGCCCTTTTTTGAGTCCCGAAGCTCCCGGAAAGTCTGAAACACTAAAAAAGACGTTTTCTGGAAAAACAGGGTTAATTCCAAATAAATGGGAAAACTATGAAGTATTCCCAAAATCATTATAAAACATTGATATAACCCTTATATGATGCAAATATGATTGGAATATAAGCAATTAAAGTGCAAGTTCATGTATGCATTTTACATGCATCAATATCCCCAAGCTTAATCCATGCTCGTCTTCGAGTATGAAGATGATAAAACTAACATGTACTTTGCAATTTAATACTTAACAATGAATATCAAAGATGATTACTATTGCTACATATAGTCAAATGATTCATTCTTCAAAGGAGTAGCAATATGCAAATAGTTTATGAAGTGATTTCAAGTATTCAAGACAAGGATGTTCATTGATAGTTCACAAAGTGTAACATGGTAGCAAGTAATATGGAACACATGTATGCATAATGATAAGTAGAACATCCTACAATGGTCATAGAGTGTAGATGAAAATCTGAATATGATAGGTGTACACTTTGGAAAGATGTATATGTGAGTAGAGGTAAAGCATGCATAAGTTTCATCCAACTTCCAAACTCTTCTACTTAAGTTAATGATTGCAATAAGGTATTCATTGGTGTCAAGCTCTCATTGCCCCTATCATAGCATCTTGAATGATTAAGTTTAAAGTGAAAGCAAATATGAGTAGTGTGCTTGATAAAGTATGGGTTGAATGTCTCATGCCCCTTGAATACAAGTACTTACACCATGTGTTACTCAACTTGGGAAACAAAGCAAGTTCAATTAAATATCATTGTAAGCATAATAGTATCATCAAGAGCGTCAACTGGGTACCTCTTGTCCCAAGATATGGAACAAGCCCATATCAAAATGACAAGACAAACAAACAAAATGAACAATCCCAACACCCTTTTTATTTACCATTTGGAATAGTTTTTATTGCAAGGTGTATCACAGAAGGTTCACCATAGTATGTAAGTAAATTTCCACCATGAATGATGCATGGTTTAGATTAGCGGCCCAGGCGTCTCTCTAACCATTTACACAAACTCATTTAAACTCACTTTATTTCCACATTTATTTCAACATGATAAGCATCCATAGACAAAAGCACATGATATCAACTAAATGAGATGAAGAGCGTGTTGAAAGCTTGCCATGTGACAGCACATATGGGCTAACTTCCAACCCAAAACATTCATCAAGCCACAAACATCATAATCTTAATCACAATGGGTCAAGTTTTATTATGCAAATAAAAGAACATTGTGCATCAAGTTCGTGAGAGCTATATAACCAATTTTTTTCCATTGCAATCAATAACATAAACATTTTCATTCAGAGGTAAGATAACACAAACAACATGTTAAACATACTCGGAATAGCATAAAGCCAATAGGTAGATATGGTGGACTCACTGGAATAACTTTGGTTGAAGGTGTTGGAAACAAGTTTTTGCTTGTTGGAGTTTTTGGGCTAGCAAAAGGGAGAAAGTTGACCATCTAGATGCATGCATGAGTGTCCATAGAACTAACTAATCCATGTTAAACCAAGTGAAATAACAATCAGCACCAAAACATGAATAAGTGATAGCTCTACAAAAGGAATTTGCAAACTATTACTCATAAACAAGCTCATGAATCATGCAACTATATGTATCATTAAAAATCAAGTCAAACATCCCTTTTCCCAATCTTATAAAGGCATCCAACATATTTCAACCCATATTTCCAGTAGCTCTCTCATATATAATTGATAGTGTGGTGGTCTCTCAAGACTCAAACAAAAACAAAAACGACGCTCCAAGTTTATGCGATAAAGTGTTTCGATCGAAAAACAGAAATTGGACGTGTGCAAACCGAGAGTGTGTAGGTCCAGCGGGGTTGTCTTCACATCCCCAATCTTATGGTCTTCACCATCCTTGGATAGCTCTTGGTGCATCTCCTCCAATCCCTGTGAAAAAACTTCAAAACACCGTTTCTCCATCTCTTTTCTGTGGGGTGCATTAATAGTGATAAACAAATAGGTTCCTTGCTGCATATAATACTTGAACAAAATTCATATGACATGTCCAGAAAGTATATGTTGTATGCCTACTCATAAAATCAATTGGATAAAAAGATTCAACTTAAAAGCTCAAAGCATGCATCAAACAAAATGAGACAGAATCTGTCCAGAAAAACAGCAGCAGCAAAACGTATTTTTCTACCCGGCCAAACTTTCTCGAAAAATTCCGAAAACATTCATGCATACAGAGGATGAAAAGTTGCAACTACAGTTCAAATATGAGCTCATTCGGAGTTACAGAATAATAATTAAAAATCATACCGTGCACAGATTCGTGCAGGAATAAAATCTCCGAACTCAAATAGCAACTTTTCAAGACCAACATGGGTAAAACTTGGCACTTTATTAAAAACTCCTGAACTAAACTAGACACAAGATCTCTTGTTACAGCAAGAGGACACAAAGAAAAATCACACACAAAAATAACCGGGTTGCCTCCCGCAAAGCGCTTTTTTATAGCCATATAGCTAGGCTTGATAGTTTTAATGATGCTCACATAGGAATAAGAATTGAAATGCAAAAGAGCATCAAGAAGCAAATATCAAACACATTTAAGTCTAACCCACTTCCTATGCATCGCGATCTTGTAAGAAAATAAATCAATAAAGCACAAAGTGACTAGCATAGGAAGGCAAAGCAAGTGCAACTTCAAAATTTTCAACAAAAAGAGAGGAGACTTAATATTATTGTGGTATATGAAGTCATGTCTCCCTCTCTCATAAAAACTTTCAGTAGCATCATTGATAAAACCTACAATATAACCATCACATAGAGCATTCTTATCATGATCCACATGCATAAAAGTATCATTACTCTCCACATAAGCATAAACAGTTTCATTAGGAATAGTGGGAGTAAAACATTCATAATAATCATTGTAATCATCATATATAGGAGGCATATCATAATCACAATAAACTTTATACTCAATAGTGGGTGGACTGAAATATCATATTCATCATCATAAATAGGAGACATAGTATCATCAAACAAGTCAAAGAACCTCCCCAAGCTTAGATGATTGCAAGATAAAGAAACCCCCCAAGCTTAGTCTAGTGCACACAAGAATAGAAACTTAAGCGCTACGCTCCCCGGCAACGGCGCCAGAAAATTACTTGATAACCCCCAAGAGCAAGGGATCACTGTAGCACCTCTCAATGTGGAAGTAAGGTATCGATCCGCAGGAGCAAGAAGGAAAAGTTATCTATTCCTTACAACTAAAATGTCACAAGTTTTAGTTGATTATGCACTAAACAAGTTTAGAGAACAAGATGGTTGGTTTGATGGATGTAAGAGTGTTCCAATCCTCTTCTTTGCAAGAGGACAAGACAAAGGTAGTGGCAAGTGAAAGCTCTCAAAGAGAGAAAGCCCAATCCTCTATGTAGCAAGAGGACAAGCTCAAGTGTGTGTTTCTTATAGGAACAATGGACATGGTTCATGGGTTCACTTAATCCTCTCTCTCTCTCTCTCATCTACGGTGATCATCATGTTATAGAAAAGTACACACAATTGTCATGTTTTAATGGTAGCTTTTTATGACGGCTATATGTCCTAAAACACATAGTTGAAAGAAATACTCATTTGTGTTGCTAGGTCACCCCTCGTAAGGCTAGCGTGGTTTCTCTCACTCCCACATCATACTCTTTCTTTTTACCCCCAGATAAAGGACGTTGGGCGGTACTGTGTCACTCAATACCTATGCCGTGTCACATCGGCCATCCCGTACCCACATACATCATACTTCAAAGTATGACAAATCACAAAAGCTCCAACACAACGGTAAATGCATAACAAATCATCTCACACCACAATATTCACCACAAAGGTATTACATAGATGACCGTAATCATGTTTGGCAGCTCATACAGTACTAATTAGTGAAGCTCAAGAGAGAGGAGAGATACAAAAGTTACCACCACAAACCCTAGTCCAGGGGGTGGACTACTCCCCTTCATCATGGTGATGATGGTGGAGAAGTTCTTGCTGTAGATGTTGATGATGAACACGCGGAGGGGGGTGGAGCCCTCCGGAGGCGATTCCGGCGGCGTTTCCCCCCTCCGATCTTCTCCGGCGGCAGCCTTCTGTCTCTCTGTTTCGTGGTTTTGTGTTTCTCCGCCGCCTCCTTCGCGAAATGCCAAGGGACCTTTTTTATAAGCGTTTTTATGTCAAGACGGAGTCGGTGGACGAAAAATCGACGGCAACAGAGCTCCGAGGTGGAAACAAGCCTGTCCCACGCAGCCTAGGGTTTTTGGCCGCGTGAGGCACTCTCATTCCCAGCTGGTTGGGCTTCTGGCCTTCACTTTAACGCATTACGTTCGTCTCGAAAATTCTGAACCGTGCTCTTTGACCTTGCCCTTTTTGGAGTCTCGAAGCTCCCGGAAAGTCTGAAACACTAAAAAAGACGTTTTCTGGAAAAACAGAGTTTATTCCAAATAAATGGGAAAACTATGAAGTATTCCCAAAATCATTTAAAACATTGATATAACCCTTATATGATGCAAATATGATTGGAATATAAGCAATTAAAGTGCAAAGTTCATGTATGCATTTTACATGCATCACCAATTCATCCTATGCCCTCAGGAACATACGGGAACTACTCACAACGTGCGAACATGATCATAATCAGTGGCATAAGTGGTACAACACAATCTGAAATTATAACTTCACCACCAAATAATGACAAGTACTCAATCACTAACATGAATAGTAGCACAAGACAAGTATCTAGGGTATAGCAACTCTCAAACTGCGAGGGGAACGGAGTGGATCACGGTGATGATGATGGTGATGGTGCTGGTCTCGATGGGGGTGGTGATTTAGAGGCCTCCTCCCACGCCAAGGAGGAGAGGTGATGACGATGACGATGATTTCCCCCTTCTCCGGAGTTCCGGAGCAGCAGGATCTGACCCCCTCGGAAGGGATCAGGAGTTTCGCCGCCGCCGCGACCTCGGATGGCCTTGGAAAAATTAGGGCGTCAATTTTCGGGCGAGACGAAGGCGCCGATAAAAAGCCCCAGGCGAGGAGGTGCCCGAGGCACCTTTGGGTGGGTCCCACGAAATTTGAACCAAAAAAGGGCGCCGGCCACTTTCATTTATCCCCTCGCCTCCACTCCCACCAGCCACTTTCATTCCTTCCGCCGCGTCCACTGATGACCCACAAGTATAGGGGATCGCAACAGTCTTCGAGGGAAGTAAAACCCAAATTTATTGATTCGACACAAGGGGAGCCAAAGAATATTTATAAGCCTTGACAGATGAATTGTCAGTTCAGCTGCACCTGGAAATAGACTTGCTCGACAAAGTTTATCAGTGGCAACAGTTTTATGATAGTGGCAGTAGTGAAATAATAGCAGCAGTAAAATAAAGGCAGCAGTAATGATTGAAGTAGACAACAGGATTAAAAGTACTGTAGGCATAGGGATGGATGAACGGGCGTTGCATGGATAAGATAGTTCATGAAATAGTAATACATAGGGCAATTGCAGGTAGATAATAATAAAGTATCCAAGTAATAATTAATCATAGGCATGTGTTCCGTATTTAGTCGTACGTGCTCGCAATGAGAAACTTGCACAACATCTTTTGTCCTACAGCCGTTTGCAGCGGGGCCTCAAGGGAAACTGTTGGTAATTAAGGTGTTCCTTTTAATAAAGCACCGGAGCAAAGCATTAACACTCCGTGAACACATGTGATCCTCAAGTCGCAGCCATCTGCTCCGGTTATCCCAATTTCTGTCACTTTGGGGCCTCGGGTTCCGGACAATGACGTGTGTAAACAACTTATAGATATGATCCAAAACAATGATTATTCTCATGATACAATAACATGTTCAGATCTGAAATCATGGCACTCGGGCCCTAAGTGTCAAGCATTAAGCATAACAAGTTGCAACAATGACATAAAGTACTGATAATGGATACTAGGCACCATGCCCTAACAATCTTACAACTATTACATGAACGATCTCATCCAATCCCTACCATCCCTTCAGCCTACAGCGGGGAATTACTCACACATGGATGGGGAAACATGGCTGGTCGATGGAGAGGTGGCGGTGATGATGATGGCGATGATCTCCTCCAATTCCCCGTCCCGGCAGGGTGCCAGAACGGAGTTTCTGATCCCGAATTAGGGTTTTCTGTGGCGGCGGAGCTCTGGAGTGTTTTTGGAAAAAGCGTCAATCCCCCCGATGTTTTTAGGTCAGAGGCAATATGTAGTCTAAAGGGGAGCGTCAGGGGCCACGCGAGGCGCCCACACAAGGCCTCGGCGTGGCCCCACCTTCTGCCTCGGCGAGGGTGCGTGTGGAGCCCCCGTGCGCCGTCTCGCTTCGTCTTCTGGCTCCGTGGGTCTTCTGGAAAAATAGGGACTTCTGTGATTTTTCGGGAATTTTCCCGAAACTTTGACTTTTTGCACAAAAATAAGACACCAGGGCAATTCTGCTGAAAACAGCGTTAGTCTGTGTTAGTTGCATTCAAAACACACAAGTTAGAGGAAAAACAACAGCAAAAGTGTTCGAAAAAGTAGATACGTTTTGGACGTATCAACTACCCCAAGCTTAGCTTATTGCTTGTCCTCAAGCAATTCAGTTAACAACTGAGTGCGATAAAAGAAACTTTTACGAACACATTGCTTCATATGATGTTACATACTTACTATATGATTAAGCTTAGGCAATTCATAATAGGAACTATGCAATTAATGATACTTAGTAGCTATGCAAATCATGAAAAGATACCAACATACTAAGAATAAATAACATAACATACATCTATCCACATGAATTGCAATGTTCGTAATAAGATATGACAAAATGGTATCTCGCTTGCCTTTATTTGAAGGGCAAAACATAAATGCCAAGGCACCTCTGAATTTTAAGTGAAGACTAGATATAAAGATATCAAAGATAAGAGCATCATAGTTATACCTCAATCAACCGTATTCTGAGACAAGCACATTACACTAAGAACGACAGATATGCTCTCGAAGAAGTGCTCAAAGAAAGGATGGTGACTCAACATAAAAATAAAGGATTGACCCTTCACAGAGGGAAGCAGGGATTAACATGTGCTAGAGCTTTTTATTTTAAAACAGAAGTAAAAATGTTTTTGAGAGGTGGTTGTTCTTGTCAACGAATCAGTAATAGTTCTTGTTATCTTCCATACTAAACAAGTTGAGAGCGGTTCCGAGTTATTGATATTAGGCATTTATAGCGTGCACTTTTATTTAGCATGACACTCCTCCCAACCTTTGCTTTCACAAACCATGGCTAACTGAATCCTCGGGTGCTGTCAATCAATCACATACCATGGAGGAGTGCCTATTTATTTTACTTTTAGATGTTGTAATGGTCCAACCAGCTCTTTGCAAAATTAATGACGAGCAAATGAAGCATGCAAGTCGGAACTTAATTTAGTATGGAAGATAACAAACCCAACTACCACGTCCTCATGAGCTAAAAACAGTGTCACAAAATGAGAAGTATTTCGAAGGTTTTAAAGGTAGCACATGAAAATTTACTTGGAATGGTTCGAAATACCATGCATAGGAATTTATAGTGGACTCTTTGGGATAACTTGGTTTTTAGGGATTTTGATGCACGAGCAGCATTCCCGCTCAGTACAAGTGAAGGCTAGCAATAGACTGGAAGCGACAACCAAGAGAGCAATAACTGTCATAATCATACTTGCGACAGAATAAAATTAACGGAGGCATAAAAATGATACTAAAACTTTGAGGCAAAATAGATCATCAAGGCTTAATTGACTTTTGTTTTTCAGTCATAAACATGTGTGAACATGTGCCAAGTCGATTCAAATAAATTATTCAGAGGAGGATACCACCCTGCCATACCGTTTTACGAATAGTACAATGCATGTAAACATCTATATGACATGTTATTCAATATTAGCAAATTGGTACTGATCATAAGAAGACATGAACTACTAAGCAATCATTAAATAACATAACCACTACCATGACAGCTAAGCGTGTTCACATGAGCAGTATATTTACAAAAATGAAAAACAAATAGAGTTCATACCAGCCTTTTAACATCCGAATTGTCGTATGTCATCATTATTGCTTTTCACTTGTGTGGCTTGAATGATATGAAATCATAACCAAGCCCCAAGTGGAGTCACGAGATTGTCGAACTCTGAAACAACTATACAAAACAGAAGAAGAACAACAAATATTTTTGGGTTTTCGATTTAGGGAAAGCATGGAGAAAACAAGCAAACAAAGCAAAATCTTTTTGAATTTTTGAATATTGAACCGAAATGAAAAAGCTAAAGTAAACTAACGCTACAAGTACAAAGAAAGAGAAATAAAGGAAATAATTTTGGTCTTCTGGGGTTTTGTGAAAATAAAACGAATACAAGAAACAACAGTGAAAAAGAAAAGAAACAAACTGAAACATGGATGTAGTGACCTAGCACACCACTGCATGTTGTAGTGTACAAGTCGTTGACATAATACTCACGGAAGAACCATTCCGTAAATATTACATCCTTCAGAGTAGTACAACAGAAACATAGTCGGTCCAAGGTAACACTATAGGATTACAACACTATTCAATACAAAATCTCGAGAACCTCTTTAGAAACAGAAGTAGGTCTCGTGCAAAAGAACTTCCAAAAGACTCAAGTCGAAGCACTAGCTGGATACCAGCTCTACTTCTAACTCCTAATCCACTACTGCTGTGGTCACAACCCTAATCTATCCATCCGGAATCTCCGTGTCAAGAGTTGTTTTCCTCCATCCAATTATAGTCGTCTTGTCCATAGGATTTGTTGTCGACGTGTCCACCGTTGCACTGTTGTCGCCACTCATCCATTGGCAAGTAGAGGTTGACTCTTTCAGACCCACCAGGTTGATTTGATTCCTCGTCGAAGATCTCTCCAACATCGCTATGGATTCCTGACCTTCCTCTGCTGTCTCCAATAATCTAAGCAGGGGGTCAACGGAGGAAAGGGTGAGCAACACGAGCGTTACTCAGCAAGTTCATATAACAGGAATAAGGTGTTTTATGCACTAGCTACCATCCATACCAAAAGGTCATGGATGAACATGCATATCTTTGTAAAACATTTTTAGGAAAAGATTTATTTTATCTTCAGAAAACTATGCCGTCATCCATTCACAGGTGCTAGGGCTTCATGGAGCCACCTTTCCTGCAGCGTTCGTGGCTCCTTCACGGAACAGAGAGTAACATGTCACACTTTTTTACACTCTGCAGAGGTGCGTTACTTTACCCATAAGAGATCAACGCCTTGTTGCACAGCCGGGCGATCTTTCCCGTCCACACTTCCTTTGGTGTGGGGCCCAGTCGATGATCCAAGCCATTCGCCGTGCTTCTCCAACAACCCCGCAGCCCACCCTTTTGTAGGTCTGTCCTCCCCTATATCTTTTGGTAGACTGTTCCAGACCGAAGTCCTCCCCTATACCATAAAGATAGACTGTTCCAGACAACCCCTACAATCCATCATAGACCCCAGAAACCGTGGGAATTAAGGGATCCCACCCATGTGCATGCAGTCCCGCAAGATCTACAGCCTACGGAACTGGCAGTCCGTTGACATGCGAAAGGAAAAAGATCACAAATGACTTTCCGTCCCATTCCAAGTCTCATGGTTAACGCTTCATTTACGGCGCAAGAACACTGACGGCATTGGTTATTAAATCCTAGATAATACTTTCCCGCGCAAATGGAACCTCCACCAACCACATCATACCATGGTTTCCATCTGCCAGCCAACAATATATATATATATAGCAATTCACATCATTCGAAAATATGTTTTACTTTTTCATGCAATGATAAACCATAGTATTTTGCATTTACTTTGATAAACATAATCAAGTAGGACATGTGCAAGAGTGAACTTGCCTTTTTTACTGCAAGATTATGCAGCCAAGGTCTTCGATACAATATATACTCCAAAATCTGTAAAGAACATCATTGGTCGGTAAGGACTAATGTTTGAAGAAGCAATATGCTATTATGCATAAGTATGAGATGCATCGCTCTAAACCCCGTAACTAACTCTCAATGGTTGAGGGTTGTTTAGTTTGGTGATTTCTTTTAGATTTGTTTGATCTTCAAGTTTACTTCACTAGAAAGATGAGTTTAAAACTTTAGCCTTAAAGTACCATATTAAGCATAAGAATAAAGTAGAACAACATCAATAACACTAAATGGTTGTTTTAGGGTTGGTTACATCTTTATGTTTGTAAAGTGCATGTATTGACTCAAATTAATTAAGAAATTGGTGTAGTATTATTATTTATGAATACTAAAAGAATAACTTTTGAAGAAAT
Source organism: Poa pratensis (assembly GCA_947311845.1). Classification (NCBI taxonomy): domain Eukaryota; kingdom Viridiplantae; phylum Streptophyta; class Magnoliopsida; order Poales; family Poaceae; genus Poa; species Poa pratensis. The sequence continues at coordinate 4,936,251 of CAMZMU010000122.1, read as the reverse complement.
AAGTAATGTGAAATTGTGTAATATTATTATCTATGGGGCAAAAAGAATAACTTTTGAAGAACAAATATTGTATACATTTGTTTATCATACTGAATGGTACTTATGTTATTTAATTAAATGCTACTTTTTTCTATTGAGCTTTGTTTCTTTAGGAAGAATGGTTTGTTCTATCTATAGAGTAGAACAAGTTGCATTTTTATTTACTTGATAAAGTATTATCAAGTATTAAGAGAAACCATTTATAAAGTTATCTTTTATTAAAGTATCATACTTCAAAGGAAGCAAGTAAAGTAACATCATTTTATGTTTAAATTTCTAGTTTTTAGAGTATTGTCTTCAAGGAATAAATAGAAAATTAAACTAATTATTAAAGATAGTAATAATAAGTGATCATATTTTATTAAGTAGGGATTTCAATTTTAGATTATGTAGATCTCTCTTAATAATTATTTGAAAATTTGAGATTTACATATGTGAAACATTTCAATTGAAATTTAATGCATCCAAAATTAGTATTTCAACTACTTCATTTTTTAATTAACAATGAAATGGTTGTTTCAATTTTTGAAAGATGTGTTTGAGCAATATAAATACCTCAAAAATCATATTTATTCTTATCACATAAAATAGCACTCTAAGTTAATTTTATGTCGTTTTATAAACTTATAAATAGTTCAATTTGGATTTAAATTCCCTAAGGAATTATTTGTGAATTTGTTTGAAGAAAGAAATTAGTGATAAATTAATTGGACTGAATTGTTTATTGGCCAATGTGTGTTGGGCTAGTGGCTCACACACGTACAAAGGCTGGGACGCTGGGTCGTACACACCACATCCACACATATGCTGAAACTGGAACGCCAGCACGGACGTACACGCACGCACGTATCTCTCTCGATCCCCTTTCTCGTTTCTCTCTCGTTCCCGTCCGGGCGATGCGCCGCCGCCCGCTGCCCCGGCCGTCGCCGGCCATTCCCGGCGCCGCCGCCGGCTGATGCTGCTCCGGCTCCCTCCTGACTATTGATTCCACGCCGCCGCCGCGCTCGTGCGAGCCCCAGCGACCCCTAATCGCTCCGGCGTCCGCCGGCGATTCGCCGCTGCTGCCACGCCCTGCTCCGACCGGCTCCGGTTTTCGACGCCGCCACTTCTGGCGCTGCTCCGCCAAGGTCTCCACCTCCGGTTCCTTGCCGTGTCGCCTCCTTCCTCTCGGGCACACTCCTCGGCTGTGGTCAGAAGTGATGGTGGTGTGGTACTGCTTTGGTGGTGTGTGTTGTGGCTGATGGTGGTACTGGACCTGGTGGTCTAGCTCTAGTTCTCCCTCGACTTCCTCTTCTCTGGTGCCGGCGGGATGGTGCACTGGCGCAACCCCGGCATCGACACCCTTGTCGCCACTGCCTCGACTACAACGACTCAAGGTGATCTGACTCTGGTTCCCCTCTAGCTGAACCACCCTTGCTCTGGAGCATGGCCATCGTGCCATTGCTCACCTAGTTTAGGTTGCTCTCTATGTAGAAGATAGTTAGAAGTGTTCCTAGCTATTCTAGGATTTGTGGTACTGCTTTGGTTCAACTAGGCAATGATCAGACGTGAGTGATTGTGCTGTGCTTGTAGTGTATCCCACTTTCAATGTTGTTTCTGTCATTTTGATTTAGATGCTATTCGCAGCTAATTTGATTTCTGCTAGCTGCAGTGGATGATTTCCACTGAATACTTGATAGATTGATTCTCATAAGTGCCAAATTAAGTGATGTATAATTATTATCCTTTGTCTATACTGTTAACAGTATTCAAAAATTGCTATAGATGATTTATCATATAACTGATACCGCGACATGTATTTTAATTCAAAACTCATGAAATTGAACTTGTGGCCTTGCTTGGCTGATGGATTAGATGTTAATTTCCTTGCGGTGAATCTGTGGCATGCTGTGCAGAAATGTGCTAGTTGTTAAGTTGCAACAATATTACTTGCAGGCATAACTTATGTGCATTTTAAATAAAATAGATACACTATAAGCTTGTAGTTGCTGTTTATAGGTGCCTTCAGTTCCTGGCTACTGCTAGTGAGTAGTAGATCATGGAATACATGATCTGGCAGTGTGGATGTGCTGTGCGTGCTACTCTGAACCCTGGTTCAGAGATGTGCCTCTCATGGATTCTATTTGATATTAAGTTCTGGCGGTGCTTTGTGTAAGTGTTGAATAGTTTCTAAAGCTAAATATTTTAGCTTAGCATGCTGTGATGCCTCTGGTTGAGTTACACAGAAGCTTAGCAATAATCTTAGCTTTGGGAATTCTTTTATGCTTACCGTTGCTCTTGTTAGTGCACAACTGTGTTTGAGGTGCTCTTCCCTTGAGGATTTGTGCCCAACACCAAGTACTGGATGTGTGCTACTCTAATAGTAATACCCAGCAACAGGTGCTGGTGTGCCTTTGCCCAAGTTTGTGGATTATTTGCCCTTGCCTATGATGCATAGGCTGAGGCTCAATTTATTAAGAACAGATGCTGTGCTTGGTTCTTTTACTCCCCTGTGATGATTTAGCATAGCACTTCTATGCTAGACTGAGGGTAATACACTACACCCCACTTATGTGTATCTAGCAGATCATCCTGCTAGAGAAAATAGAGGATCAACCTGTGTTCAGGTGTGATGGTGGTGTGGCTGTTGCTGGTGGTTCTTGTGGATCCGTTGCTTGCTCTCCTTGCTGGCCTGCTCTCCTGCTCCAGCTGCTCCCTTCTAGCTCTGGCCTTCTCCTTGCTCCTGCTTGGCCTTGAGCTTCGACTCCATCTTGCTCTTGCTTTTGGCAAGGATTGTGTGGTGAAAAGTGTTGGTGTGAGTGGTTTTGTGATGAGCTGAGCTCAGTGGAGAAATGAACTCAAGCTGTGAGTGCTGTGAGTGAAAACAGTGGCGTGTTTCCTGTTTGCTACGGCTGGCTTTGCTCTTATCCTACCCTGGGAGTGAAATGGCTGTGCAGTTGACAGCCAATCTGTGTGTGGTGATTGTGCTGCCTGGTTAGTTGCTTCCCAGGTTCTGTGAACCTGAGCTTCGGCTGGTTGGTATTATCCCCATGGTTGCATTCTTTTTTACCTGCCAAGTGGATTTCTGTTGCAGTCCAATCAATGAGGTTGCACTGAGGCATAAACTTGTGTGTTTTGAACAGATACTACACTTAGTCCCTTAATTACACTCAATGATGTTAATAGCAAAGCATTTCTTTGCTAGACTGAGAGTTCAACTAATCCTAACCCCACCTTTGTATTCTTTTCTACTTTTCTTTTGTTTTGCAAGAAAACAATATTGGAATAAAGATCAAGAAGAAGAAATACAAGACATTTAGTTTATGAAACAAATTGTAATTTTGTTTTTCTTTGTATTTCCATTTGTTGTAAATAATTTGTAAAGACAATGTAATGTGTGTTAATTCAATAAAATGTTTTATTTGTCTTTAAAAGAATTCATAAGTTGTAATATTTATTGTAAAGATTTGGATTATTCAAATCTCTATTAATTCATTTACTTAATTATTGTTTATATAACTTTATTATTTTAATTTGAATTACTTTACAAATTCAATATTATTTGAATATTCAAATTGGATTCACAATTCCCACAACAAGTAATTACCTAGAGGTCATGTCAAAATTTATTGCATTCACCTAAGAGGACTAAACCCAAATTTATGAAGATGAATGAACTCCGATCACTCTAGGTTTTTTTGTTTGCGAAAAATTTATTCGGATTTTTCAAATGCATGCATGCAGATGCACAAATTTCTATTTCTACCCTCCGATAGCTCCTAAATGTTGGGATGTTACAATGGATATACAAAGTACCGACATGATAGGAATATGATAAAATGAGTGAGTTGTCAGTGGGTCGGCGTACCTCCCCCCAAGCTTAGGCTTTTGACCTAAGTGGGAGACCAATCATCGGCGTGGCTAGGAACTTGATACGTCTCCAAAGTATCTATAATTTTTGATGTTCCTTGTGTTTTATACCAATTGCTACATGTTTTGCATTACTTTATATCACTTTTTTACATTTTTTGGGACTAACCATTAACAAGATGCCGAAGTGCCAGTTCTGTTTTCTGCTGTTTTTGTATTCCGAAAAGCTAGTCGGGAAATATTCTCGGAATTGGACGAAAATTTACGGGGCCCCTAATTTACCAAGACTCCATGGGCCAGAAGGAAGTCCGGGGGAGGCCCGAGGGCCCCACACGTGGGCTCGGCGCGCAGGGAATCTTCCGGCGCCCTAGGATG
>CAMZMU010000122.1:4801338-4931975 GCA_947311845.1 Poa pratensis | reverse complement strand
CACCTCCGGTTCCTTGCCGTGTCGCTCCTTCCTCTCGGGCACACACCTCGGCTGTGGTCAGAAGTGGTGTGGTGTGGTACTGCTTGGTGGTGTGTGTTGTGGATGATGGTGGTACTGGACCTGGGGTTCTAGCTCTAGTTCTCCTCGACTTCTCTTCTCTGGTGCCGCGGGATGGTGCACTGGCGCAACCCGGCATCGACACCCTTGTCGCCCACTGCTCGACTACAACGATCAGGTGATCTGACTCTGGTTCCCCTCTAGCTGAACCACCCTTGCTCTGGAGCATGGCCATCGTGCCATTGCTCACCTAGTTTAGGTTGCTCTCAATGTAGAGATAGTTAGAAGTGTTCCTAGCTATTCTAGGATTGTGGGTACTGCTTTGGTTCAATAGGCAATGATCAGACGTGAGTGATTGTGCTGTGCTTGTAGTGTATCCCACTTTCAATGTTGTTTTGTCATTTTGAATTAGATGCTATTCGCAGTAATTTGATTTCTGCTAGCTGCAGTGATGATTTCACTGAATACTTGATAGATTGATTCTCATAAGTGCCAAATTTAAGTGATGTATAATTATTATCCTTTTTCTATACTGTTAACAGTATTCAAAAATTTGCTATAGATGATTTATCATATAAACTGATACGCGACATGTATTTTAATTCAAAACTCATGAATTGAACTTGTGGCCTTGCTTGGCTGATGGATTAGATGTTAATTTCCTTGCGGTGAATCTTGTGGCATGTGCAGAAATGTGCTAGTTGTTAAGTTGCAACAATATTACTTGCAGATAACTTATGTGCATTTTAAATAAAATAGATACACTATAAGCTTGTAGTTGCTGTTTATAGGTGCCTTCAGTTCCTGGCTACTGCTAGTGAGTAGTAGATCATGGAATACATGATCTGGCAGTGTGGATGTGCTGTGCGTGCTACTCTGAACCCTGGTTCAGAGATGTGCCTCTCATGGATTCTATTTGATATTAAGTTCTGGCGGTGCTTTGTGTAAGTGTTGAATAGTTTCTAAAGCTAAATATTTTAGCTTAGCATGCTGTGATGCCTCTGGTTGAGTTACAGAAGCTTAGCCAATAATCTTAGCTTGGGAATTCTTTTATGCTTACCGTTGCTCTTGTTAGTGCACAACTGTGTTTGAGGTGCTCTTCCCTTGAGGATTTGTGCCAAACAAGTACTGGATGTGTGCTACTCTAATAGTAATACCAGCAACAGGTGCTGTGTGCCTTTGCCCAAGTTTGTGGATTATTTGCCCCTTGCCTATGATGCATAGGTGAGGCTCAAATTTATTAAGAACAGATGCTGTGCTTGGTTCTTTTACTCCCCTGTGATGATTTAGCATAGCACTTCTATGCTAGATGGGGTAATACACTACACCCACTTATGTGTATCTAGCAGATCATCCTGCTAGAGAAAATAAGGATCAACCTGTGTTCAGGTGTGTATGGTGTGTGGGTTGCTGTGGTTCTTGTGGCTCCGTTGCTTGCTCTCCTTGCTGGCCTGCTCTCTGCTCCAGCTGCTCCCTTCTAGCTCTGGCCTTCTCCTTGCTCCTGCTTGGCCTTGAGCTTCGACTCCATCTTGCTCTTGCTTTTGGCAAGGATTGTGTGGTGAAAAGTGTTGTGTGAGTGGTTTTGTGATGCTGAGCTCAGTGGAGAAATGAACTCAAGCTGTGAGTGTGTGAGTGAAAACAGTGGCGTGTTTCCTGTTGCTACGGCTGGCTTTGCTCTTATCCCTACCTGGAGTGAAATGGCTGTGCAGTTGACAGCCAATCTGTGTTGTGGTGATTGTGCTGCCTGGTTAGGCTTCCCAGGTTCTGTGAACCTGAGCTTCGGCTGGTTGGTATTATCCCCATGGTTGCATTCTTTTTTACCTGCCAAGTGGATTTCTGTTGCAGTCCAATCAATGAGGTTGCACTGAGGCATAAACTTGTGTGTTGAACAGATACTCACTTAGTCCCTTAATTACACTCAATGATGTTAATAGCAAAGCATTTCTTTGCTAGACTGAGAGTTCAACTAATCCTAACCCCACCTTTGTATTCTTTTCTACTTTTCTTTTGTTTTGCAAGAAAACAATATTGGAATAAGATCAAGAAGAAGAATACAAGACATTTAGTTTATGAAACAAATTGTAATTTTGTTTTTCTTTGTATTTCCATTTGTTGTAAATAATTTGTAAAGACAATGTAATTGTGTTAATTCAATAAATGTTTTATTTGTCTTTAAAAGAATTCATAAGTTGTAATATTTATTGTAAAGATTTGGATTATTCAAATCTCTATTAATTCATTTACTTAATTATTGTTTATATAACTTTATTATTTTAATTTGAATTACTTTACAAATTCAATATTATTTGAATATTCAAATTGGATTCACAATTCCACAAGTAATTACCTAGAGGTCATGTCAAAATTTATTGCATTCACCTAAGAGGGACTAACCCAAATTTATGAAGATGAATGAACTCCGATCACTCTAGGTTTTTTTGTTTGCGAAAAATTTATTCGGATTTTTCAAATGCATGCATGCAGATGCACAAATTTTATTTCTACCCTCCGATAGCTCTAAATGTTGGATGTTACATGGATATACAAAGTACCGACATGATAGGAAATATGATAAAATGAGTGAGTTGTCAGTGGGTCGGCGTACCTCCCCCCAAGCTTAGGCTTTTGACCTAAGTGGGAGACCAATCATCGGCGTGGCTAGGAACTTGATACGTCTCCAAATATATAATTTTTGATGTTCCATGCTTGTTTTATACCATTGCTACATGTTTTGCATCTACTATATCACTTTTATACATTTTTTGGGACTAACCCATTAACAAGATGCCGAAGTGCAGTCCTGTTTTCTGCTGTTTTTGTATTCCAGAAAAGCTAGTCGGGAAATATTCTCGGAATTGGACGAAAATTTACGGAGGCCCCTAATTTACCAGAGCTCCATGGGCCAGAAGGACAAGTCCGGGGGAGGCCCGAGGGCCCCACACGTGGGCTCGGCGCGCAGGGAATCTTCCGGCGCCCCTAGGATGGTGTCGCCTCCTCGTGCACCGTCTCGCGACGCCCTTTGGAATATATATTGCCCTGACTAAAAAACTCACGGAAGAATTGACGATTTCCCCAGAAAAGTTCCAGAGCTCCGCCGCCATCCGAAACCAAGTTTCGGGGGTCAGAAGTTCCTGTTCTGGCACCCTGCCGGACGGGGATTGACCCCCGGAGCCTTCTCCATCGACGCCACCGCCTCCATCATGCTCCGTGAGTAGTTCCCCCATGGACTACGGGTTCTAGCGGTAGCTAGTTGGTAATCTCTCTCCCATGTACTTCAATACAATGATCTCATGAGCTGCCTTACATGATTGAGATCCATATGATGTAATCGGTGTTGTGTTTGTTGGGATCCGATGAATATTAAATACTATGTCAAGTTGATTATCAATCTATCTTATATGTTATTTAACATCTTGCATGCTCTCCGGTACTTGTGGTTACCTTGATCAAGTAGTTGCCTGTATCTCCAAGAGGGAGTATTTATGCTAGATAGTGGGTTCATGCCTCCATTTAATCTGGGACAGTGACAGAAAGTTCTAAGGTTGTGGATGTGCTGTTGCCACTAGGGGTAACCTAACGATGCTATGTCCACGGTCATATGTATTTGTTTACATTACGCACTTTACTTAATGCAATTATCCGTTGCTTGCAACTTAATACCAACGGGGGAACTCGGATGACAACCGGCGGTGGATTATTAGTCATAGATGCTGTTGGATAACGGTCTATGTATCTTGTCGTAATGCCCAATTAAATTATCATAGTAGTCATCATGTCATATATATGCATTGTCATGCGCTCAATATTCTGTCAATTGCCCAACTGTAATTTGTTCACCCAACACTTGTTATTGGAGAGTTACCACTAGTGTAGATAGCTGGGAACCCGATCCATCTGTAATCATCATTGCTTTTCCGTCAACTCCACGCAAGCAACTATTTTCTGGTGCCATTGCTTCTGTGTTACTGCTACTGTCGCTTTCATATTACTGTTGCTTTCACATCACGTTTGTTACTAGTGCTTTCTCAGGTGTGGTGGAATTGACAACTCCGCTGCTAAGGCTTATAAGTATTCTTTGTCTCCCTTGTGTCGAATCAGTAAATTTGGGTTTTACTTCCCTGTAGAAGAAGAAACTACTGCTGAAGCTGAAAGCTCATTGGATGAAAAAGAGGAGGAGAGTGATGAACAAAAGGAGGAAGAATGGAGTAGCTACCCATGCCTACCTTCTAATGAGAGTAACTCTTTATCTCTTACACTATTTGATTGCCCTCCATGCTTACCAAAGGAGGATGAATGTTATGTTCCTGTGGATTCTCTGGAAAAATTGCCTATGAGTAAAATTTGTGGAAATGATTATGCTACTGATATTTATGATAATCCATGCTATTTTGATAAATCTTATGATAATTCTTTATTTGTGCCTAATTTCGAAATGCATGGTAATGAGAAAGTTTGCTTAGAAAATGTTTATGATAAAGCTGTAGATGATGGTCCTATATTGGTTGATATATTAATTGTACTACTAATGAAAATGGGATTGGAGAGGTCTTGACTTTATCTAGGAGTCCCATACCTCTTGAGAATGATCAATCATCTTGTTATAAAATTGTTAAAAGTGGGTTTGAAAGTTTTAATCCCACTATTTTTGAGCTTGATAAAAATTATGTGTTTGTAGATCATGAAAAGCATGCTTTATGTGATAGTTATATTGTTGAGTTTGTTCATGATGCTACTGAAAATTATTATGAGAGAGGAAAATATGGTTGTAGAAATTTTCATGGTACTAAAGCACCTCTCTATATGCTGAAAGTTTTGAAGTTACTCTTGTTTTATCTTCCTATGCTTGTCACTTTGTTCTTTATGAATTTATTTGTGTACAAGTTTCCTATGCATAGGAAGTGGGTTAGACTTAAATGTGTTTCGAATTTGCTTCTTGATGCTCCTTTTGCTTCATTTTCTATTTTTATGTGAGCATCTTTAAAACTATCAAGCCTAGCTAAAAGGCATTAAAGAAAAGCGCTTTTGGAGGCAACCCATTTTATTTTTCTGCAATTTTTCTTTTATTGAGTCAAGGTGCTTGTTTACTTCTGTAGCAACTCCTTTGTATCTTTACTTTCTTGCATTGTTGTGCCAAGAGTAGTCTCTAATGATAAGATGATGCTAGATTTTGATTGCTGCGCAGGAACAGATTTCTGTTGTTCACTGTACGAAATTCATAAAATCACCAGATTGTGAATTAAATCTGAAAATTTTTGTGCGTAATCCTGATATATGTATGCATCTTTCGTTAGTTCAACGTTTTTCGATTTGAGTCCCGTAAGTGTCTCGAAAAATTCATCTTTACTGGCTGTTCTGTTTTGACAGATTTTGTCTCTGTTTTTTTTGCATTGTCTCTTGTGGGCTTTAAGCAAGGTTCTCTAGACGTGGAGGGCTGTAGCTAATGTTTTATTGACTTCTTGCAATGTGTCACAACAGAACCAGTGGATTAAAGTTTTTGAGTACTAAACCCTCTAATGAGAATTACGTTGAGTTTGGTGTGGCGGGAGTTTTCAAGGGTCAAGACGGAAGAGTGATATAATAGGATGAAGAAGAGTGAAGAGCTCAAGCTTGGGGAGGCTCCCATGGATCTCCCCAGCATATTTCAAGAAGGCTCAAGCGTCTAAGCTTGGGGATGTCCAAGGCATCCCCTTCTTCATCGGCAAAATTATCAGGTCATCTCTAGTGAAACTATATTTTAATTCTTTCACATCATATGTGCTTTTCTTGGAGCGTATGTGTGCTTTTTATTTTCAGTATTGTACTTTTATTTTCAATAATCTTGACTGGACCCTAGCATTCTTGATTGGGAGAGAGACACGCTCCGCTTTTTCATGAGAATACTGCTATTCTTTACTTAAATTTGTTGAGTATTCATATCTAGCGCTGTTCAGCTTTTAGCTTGTTTTCATGTATCTCTTGTCAGAGCTATTAGCTTTCTTTTGTAGAAAGTACTCTCTTGTTTGGTTGGATTAAATAAATTGATTGGTGTTTGGTTGGTTCAGAAAATGTAGCATGTGGTAATTGGTATAAGGAAAAACTTGCTTAATCTTGTAGATCACTAAAATGGATAACTTGATGCTTGTCAATTGTTTTGAGTTAACAAGTAGATCATGATTAAATTTGTGCATCACATGAGTTAATCCTATTAGTGAAGAACTACCGTAAAGCTTGTTGAAAATTTGGTTTGCATCGGTGGTATCTCTAAGGTCTAGATATTTTCTAATAACAGGGTTTGGTTAATAAGGAAGACGGTATGAAGTCTTATAACGTTTGCAATATGTTTGTCATATAAAACTTGGTGTACGGGTTGATATTCTTGTTTGCTTACAAAACCTTGCTAGCCTAAACTTTGTACTGAGAGGGAATGCTTCTCGTGCATCCAAATTCTTGAGCCAAAATCCATGCCATTTGTGTCCACCATAACTACCTATATGTGTATTTCCTTGCCACTCCAGTAAATTTTTCATGTGCTACCTTTAAATTATTCAAATGTTATTATTCCCTTTTTGTGTCAATGTTTACTAGCTCATGAGGAATTAGTGTGGTTATTCTTTATTCTATTTGTTGAATGGACTTTTACACCTGGACTAGTGGCATATACATCCGCTTATCCAATAAATTGCAAAAAGAGCTGGCAACGGGGTGCCCAGTCCCAATTAATTACAACTTTAACCAATTAATTCTCTTCACACTTTTGCCCTGATCCATCAGTAAGCAATGACAAACAGTGAAATACCTGAATGTGTGTAAACCAAAGAGAAAGAGGGATGATCTGCCTTGCTGGTAGAAATAACGTCCTTCATGGGAGCCGCTCTTAAAAGTCCGTTTGACAGGTAGAATACTGTTCTCACCCGCTACCATTCGTTGACAATTAACAAACACCTCTCAAAAATAGATACTCCTCCATGGTATGTGATTGATGGAAGGCACCGAGGATTCGGTTAGCCATGGCTTGTGTTAGCAAGGTTGGGAGGAGTATCAAATATTTTATGCAATCTCTATATGCTTTCAAAAACTTAAAAGCTCTAGCACATGACTTAATCCCTGCTTCCCTCTGCGAAGGGCCTTTCTTTTACTTTTATGTTGAGTCAGTTTTCCTATTCTTTCTGTCTTCCACAAGCAAACACTAGTGTCAACTTTGTTACAACATGCGTTATATGCTACGTATTGGATTGTTATACTACTTTGTGTTGACGATATCCATGAGATAAATATGTTGAAAGTTGAAGCAAATGCTGAAACTTATTTCTTCCTTTGTGTTGATTGAATACCTTTTATTAGAGACTATTGCTTTATGAGTTAACACTTATGCAAAACTGTTTGATGCTTGTCTCGAAAGTACTATTCATGAAAACGTTTAGCTTGTGTGATTCATTGTTTACTCATTATCTATTTGGTAGCAAATTATAGACCATTGACTTGGATCACTTCATTCATTTACATGTGCCTTGCAATATTATATGATCAAGATTATGATGGTAGCATGTCACCTCAAAAATTATTTTGTTTTTATCGTTTACCTACTCGAGGACGAGTAGGAACTAAGCTTGGGGATGCTGATACGTCTCAAACGTATCTATAATTTTTGATGTTCCATGCTTGTTTTATACCAATTGCTACATGTTTTGCATCTACTTTATATCACTTTTATACATTTTTTGGGACTAACCTATTAACAAGATGCCGAAGTGCCAGTTCCTGTTTTCTGCTGTTTTTGTATTCCAGAAAAGCTAGTCGGGAAATATTCTCGGAATTGGACGAAAATTTACGGAGGCCCCTATTTACCAGAAGACTCCATGGGCCAGAAGGACAAGTCCGGGGGAGGCCCGAGGGCCCCACACGTGGGCTCGGCGCGGCAGGGAATCTTCCGGCGCCCTGGGGTGGTGTCGCCTCCTCGTGCACCGTCTCGCGACGCCCTTTGGACTATATATTGCCCCTGACCTAAAACTCACGGAAGAATTGACGATTTCCCCAGAAAAGTTCCAGAGCTCCGCCGCCATCCGAAACCAAGTTTCGGGGGTCAGAAGTTCCTGTTCTGGCACCCTGCCGGGACGGGGATTGACCCCGGAGCCTTCTCCATCGACGCCACCGCCTCCATCATGCTCCGTGAGTAGTTCCCCCATGGACTACGGGTTCTAGCTGTAGCTAGTTGGTAATCTCTCTCCATGTACTTCAATACAATGATCTCATGAGCTGCCTTACATGATTGAGATCCATATGATGTAATCGGTGTTGTGTTTGTTGGGATCCGATGAATATTGAATACTATGTCAAGTTGATTATCAATCTATCTTATATGTTATTTAAGATCTTGCATGCTCTCCGGTACTTGTGGTTACCTTGATCAAGTAGTTGCCTGTATCTCCAAGAGGGAGTATTTATGCTAGATAGTGGGTTCATGCCTCCATTTAATCTGGGACAGTGACAGAAAGTTCTAAGGTTGTGGATGTGCTGTTGCCACTAGGGGTAACCTAACGATGCTATGTCCACGGTCATATGTATTTGTTTACATTACGCACTTTACTTAATGCAATTATCCGTTGCTTGCAACTTAATACCAACGGGGAACTCGGATGACAACCGGCGGTGGATTATTAGTCATAGATGCTGTTGGATAACGGTCTATGTATCTTGTCGTAATGCCCAATTAAATATCATAGTAGTCATCATGTCATATATATGCATTGTCATGCGCTCAATATTCTGTCAATTGCCCAACTGTAATTTGTTCACCCAACACTTGTTATTGGAGAGTTACCACTAGTGTAGATAGCTGGGAACCCGGTCCATCTGTAATCATCATTGCTTTTCCGTCAACTCCACGCAATCAACTATTTTCTGGTGCCATTGCTTCTGTGTTACTGCTACTGTCGCTTTCATATTACTGTTGCTTTCACATCACGTTTGTTACTAGTGCTTTCTCAGGTGTGGTGGAATTGACAACTCCGCTGCTAAGGCTTATAAGTATTCTTTGTCTCCCCTTGTGTCGAATCATAAATTTGGGTTTTACTTCCTCGAAGACTGTTGCGATCCCCTATACTTGTGGGTTATCAAGACTATTTTCTGGCGCCGTCGCCGGGGAGCATAGCTCTACTCATAAGTTCACCTGGGGAGTACACTCCACCTCTCTCTCTGTTTTTATTTTATTTTGTTTTGTCTAGTTTACTTTTGTCTAGTTTTATTTTGCTTAGTTTATTTATGTTTAGTTGTGTTTTGTTTAGTTTACTTTTGTTTAGTTTACTTTTGGTTAGTTTTATTTTTCTTATATACCCGAAAATCCATAAAAATTTAAAAACCGAAAAATCTAAAAAAACTTTTGCTATGGAAGAACATGCTGGAACCTCTATGTTTATGGAAGCTAAAGAATTATATATAAAGTATAGAGAATCAAGAGAGGGTAAAATCATGAGAGGCATGTTAAAAAATTTAAATCAAATTGCTGAAATTTTGCTGGAACGCCATGATATAAATTGTTGCTCTGAACAAGATACTAAACATCTTAAATTCCAATGTGGCTTTAGTGAAGAAGTTTTAATTATGAACTATCATTGAAATAACTATATTCATTTGGGAGCTGAACAAGTAGAACAATTTGTTACATTTGTGGCAGCTGCTGAAATAGATTCTTTCTGGTGCCATTGCTTCTGTGTTACTGCTACTGTCGCTTTCTATTACTGCTGCTTTCACATCACGTTTGTTACTAGTGCTTTCTCAGGTGTGGTGGAATTGACAACTCCGCTGCTAAGGCTTATAAGTATTCTTTGTCTCCCCTTGTGTCGAATCAATAAATTTGGGTTTTACTTCTCTCGAAGACTGTTGCGATCCCCTATACTTGTGGGTTATCAAGACTATTTCCTGGCGGATCATATCTAGCATGATCATAATCAGGATCCGTGAAGATGAAGGAGTTGAAAATCCGTAATCAAAATATTGATATGAAGAGCTTGCAGTGTTGAGGGGCTGAGTGAAATCCTCCTCAGGTTCCCTTCCCTCTCGTCTGCACGAGGGCCGTGCTCCTCCAAGTATGCATCAAGGTCATCCTCCGAGAACGACCATCCTTCCCTGACATCAAGGTTAAACAAAAGAGGCGCAGGCAAACAGACTATACGTTCAGATTTTTTAGTTCTCCACCTAGTCTTCTTGACAAAAACCAATTCATAGGATAGATTATCAATTGTGGACCAGCGGGAAACAAATTGATGGCTTATCATAGAGTTAAAATCAAGTCTCTCCTTAGGAAGCTGAATATCAAGATGATGTGGTCCTACACCATGCATGGCTAATAAACGAGAAGCAATGAGACCACCACAAACCCCTCCTTTTTCACGGTTAGTGAAAGACGAAATGCTATCATAGCGCCCAAGTTATAAGTTCTATCACACTTCAAGGCAGCAGAGAGAAATACCAAGTCATAAATAGATAATTTACTTGCATTTTTCCTGGCTAGAACACATTTACCAATGTAATAGGCAAAATATCAAACAGATGGGAGTAGGATGTTTCGAATTTTACCCCCTTCAACTGTAAAACCTCTTCCTTGGCAGATTTCTGAGTAAAGGTCTTGTAGATGCTTAGGTTGATCTCTAATCCTCTCGTGAGATCCCCAGTGTGGTACCTTAATAGCTGTACAAAAATCATAAGGGGCAAATCGACAGCTTTATTGTAGATGTTATAATGAACCATGGGGACAGGCAAGGTCCAACTGAATGTAAAATTTTGCACAACAAACATAGTCAGCTTTGCATATTGCTTTGGTTCATCAGTAACAAAATGTTCTAACCCTGCATTAGAAATTAGAGTATTGAAATCTTGCAGGATTCCTGCAGCAGTCATAAAATTGTAACATGGATAAATAGAGGGGAACACGGAGTCTTCACGGTTGACCCCATGACCTCTTGCACTTCTAACTCTTCATAATTAATTTGGTTTCCATCCATCTTCCTTTTCTGAAATTTTTAAATAAACCTCATAAAAAGTGATTTTGGAGTGATTAACTCAAGGGGAACACTATAGAGACTTGCTAGAGGACTAAACATGCATCAAAACTAGTTAATCTAAGCAAGAACAAGCATGCAAGCTCTCAAAACATGTCACCTACAGTACCAAAATACTCATGATATACACAACTAAACAAAATTCTACTTGGATAATCGGAGGTCACATACCGGAGAACAATTGATCCAAATATCAGCACCAAAGATGGGCTGAGCAAGGAGATCGAAAATCACGAGCAAGAGCAGCAAGAACACGAGTTTGAGCAATGGTGGTGTGTGGTGTCGGGTGAGAGGAAGGAGTGGGAGAGAGATGAGTGAGTGGAGGGCCAGGTGGGCCCCACACAAGGGCAGGGCGCGGCCAAGGCCCTGGCCACGCTGAGGTGGCGTGTGGTGCCCCTGTGGGTCCCCCTGGTCATCCTCTAGTACTCCCACATTCCATTTTAAAAACTAGGACTTGTAGCATTGTTTTCAGAATTTTTAGAAAACTTTTATTTCTGGCATTTTCTGGGTGTTTTAAATAATGAAAACTAGGCAAAGTAAATTTATGTAAAGACTAAACATTGCTTAAACTTTGCAAATTACAGTAGCAAAACAGTAGGTGAAACAAGGAGAAAAAGAAAATGTTGTTTAACAATTTTATGCATGTAAAACATATTTGTTAACAAGGTTGATCAAGTCTTGCCACCAAACATATTTTATATGACATAAAAGAATTAAACTACATTGAGCAATCATTTTACCTTATATTGTATAGCTATAGACCCAATCATAATATTTTGAAATCCTTCATGAGGGTCATATATAGGGCAATCAATACTTCCCACTTGATAGTTCTAAAATTTGCAATTGTATTCACTCCAAATAATTTGTCCAGCTTCTTGGGAAAATAAACAGTGTGCTCTTTGTCATTAACATTGAAAGTTACTTTTCCTTTGTTGCAATCAATAACAGCCCTGCAGTGTTAAGAAAGGGTCTCCCAAGGATAATAGACATATTATCATCTTCAGGCATTTCAAGCACAACAAAATCAGTTAAAATTAAACAATTATTAGCCACTTGAACAGGAACATCTTCACATATACCAACAGGAACAACAGTAGATTTATCAGCCATTTGTAAAGATATATCAGTTGGTATCAATTTATCCAAATAAAGCCTCTTGTAAAGAGAAAAAGGCATGACACTTACTCCTGTCCCTAAATCACATAGAGCAGTTCTAACATAATTATTTTTGATAGAGCAAGGTATGGTTGGAATACCGGGATCTCCAAGCTCCTTTGGAACGTTACCATTGAAAGAATAATTAGCAAGCATATTAGAAATTTCTTCATTAGGAATCTTTCTCTTGTTAGAGACAATATCCTTCATATATTTTGAATAAGGAGGCAACTTAATAGCATCAGTCAGAGGAATTTTCAAAACAAGGGTTTCATCCAATCACAAAATTTATTATAATGTTCTTCTTCCTTAGATTTGTGTTTCTTATTAGGAAAAGGCATTTGCTTTTGCACCCAAGGTTCTCTTTCATTACCATGTTTCTTAGCAATAAAATCTTCTTTAGTGTACTTTTTGTTTTTAGAATGCTTTTCAGGTTCCTCTTCACTTTCCTCTTTATCAGAAGTATCATTCTTATCCTTATCATTGTTATGTTCATTACCACTTTCAGTTTCAGCATCAGAGATAGATATACTATTGGGATCATTGATATGTTCATTTTCTTTAATTGGTTCAGGAGATTCTTCAACATGTTTATGTTTCTTCTTCTTCTTTTTCTTAGAAGGTGTATTAGTTTCATTAGCTAGTTGAGAATCTTGCTCAATTCTTTTAGGATGTCCTTCAGGATACAGAGGATCCTGAGTGGAAGCACCACCTCTAGTTGCTATACCAAAAGCATGTTTATCATTTTCTCTAGAAGCATTAGCTAGCAAATCCCTCTGCACTTTAGTCAATTGTTCAATTTGAGTTTGAACCATATGAAAATGTTTAATAAGTATTTTAACATCATTAGCAGTTCTTTCCAAAATATTATGCAAATTACCAATAGCATGAGAATTCTCTAACAGGCTATTGTGTATTCTCATATTGAAATTATCTTGCTTAACAATAAAATTATCAAATTCATCTAAGCATTGATCGGGAGGTTTAGAATAAGGGATATCTCTATCATCAAAGTGTTGGAGAGAGTGTACCTCAACCGTGAATGGGTGAGGAATTGGCTTACACAATTCTTCTACAGGTGGAAGATTTTTCACATCTTCAGATTTAATACCTTTCTCCTTAAGAGATTTCTTGGCTTCTCTCATTCCTTCATCATTTAGTTCATACATTCCTCTTTTCCTTGGTGTGGGTACCGGATTTGGTTCAGGCAGGGTCCAATCATCATGATTTTGGCTTATCTTAGCCATTAATTCCTCGGATTCATCTGGAGTTCTTTTCCTGAAAACACAGCCAGCACAACTATCTAGGTATGTCCTAGATTCCAGTTAGTCCATTATAGAATATATCAAGAAGTTCATTCTTAGCTAGTTGATGTCCAGGCCGAGCTCTAAGTAAAGAACAAACTTTGCCCAAGATTCAGGCATTTTCTCTTCTTCTAATTGTTTGAAGTTAAAGATTTTCTGTAAAGCGGCATGTTGAGCACTAGCAGGAAAATATTTCTGGAAGAAAGCATTAACTAAATCCATAGGACTTTTAATGGATCCGGGAGATAAACTATTAAACCAAGTTTTAGCTTCATTTTTAATGAGAAAGGAAATATCTTAGTGACAAAGTAACTACGTTTCTTAATATCATCAGAAAACACACTACTTAAAGCAGAGAGAGTATTCATATGATCTACAACACTTTCATTTTCAGTTCTCGAAAAGGTTCTTTCTCAGCAATAGATATATGTGACAAGTCCATAGAGAAATCATAATCTTTATCTTGTATATCTATGAGAGATGTAGCAAACTTAGCATCAGGAGACAATTTATAGTTGACAGCACGTCTTTGAAGAAGATTTTTAATAGCATTAACATCTTTAGAAGAATCACAGTTTATGTATTCATCAATAAAATCATCATCAAGTTCAACATAAGTTTCCTCGAGATCATCATTAGTATGTTCTCTCGACTCAGGTGAATAAGCAGCTGTAATAGGAGTTTCATTAGGTGTTTCAGCATTGTCAATTTGTCTAGATTTAGCAATTGTAGCATCTAGAAAAGGACCTAGTGAACCTCTTTCATCAAGCACAGTAGAAGCATCATCAAATTCATCAGAAATATTTTCATATTCAGCAGAAGTAGCAGTACGTGAAGCATGTATATGTGGTGGTGTAACAAGTTTACTCATAACAGACGGTGAATCCAGAGTAGCGAAGGTGTTCAGAGTTGTACCTCTCCTTGTAGTGCATGGCAATATAGGGACCTTCCCATCACGAGGTTTACCCATGATGAATAGATTGCAGCGAACAATATCACTTTCAGGTGAGCTTATAATAGAGCTATGCTCCCTGGCAACGGCGCTAGAAAATAGTCTTGATGACCCACAAGTATAGGGGATCGCAACAGTCTTCGAGGGAAGTAAAACCCAAATTTATTGATTCGACACAAGGGGAGCCAAAGAATATTTATAAGCCTTGACAGATAATTGTCAGTTCAGCTGCACCTGAAAATAGACTTGCTCGGCAAAGTTTATCAGTGGCAACAGTTTTATGATAGTGGCAGTAGTAAAATAATAGCAGCAGTAAAATAAAGGCAGCAGTACTGATTGAAGTAGACAGCAGGATTAAAAGTACTGTAGGCATAGGGATGGATGAACGGGTGTTGCATGGATAAGATAGTTCATGAAATAGTAATACATAGGGCAATTGCAGGTAGATAATAATAAAGTATCCAAGTAATAATTAATCATAGGCATGTGTTCCGTATTTAGTCGTACGTGCTCGCAATGAGAAACTTGCACAACATCTTTTGTCCTACCAGCCCGTTTGCAGTGGGGCCTCAAGGGAAACTACTGGTAATTAAGGTGTTCCTTTTAATAAAGCACCGGAGCAAAGCATTAACACTCCGTGAACACATGTGATCCTCAAGTCGCAGCCATCCCCTCCGGTTATCCCAATTTCTGTCACTTTGGGGCCTCGGGTTCCGGACAATGACGTGTGTAAACAACTTATAGATATGATCCAAAACAATGCTTATTCTCATGATACAATAACATGTTCATATCTGAAATCATGGCACTCGAGCCCTAAGTGTCAAGCATTAAGCATAACAAGTTGCAACAATGACATAAGTACTGATAATGGATACTAGGCACCATGCTGATGATCCGAAGAGCAAGTCTTGATGCCTGCACAAATAAACGGGATTTAGGTTGAGACTCCAAGTGCAGAGTGTATAGTAAGTGGAAGACAGTTTTCCCCACGAGGGGTGACTCGAGGGTTTAATATCGAACTCTCGGGGAATCTGAAGTGGTAGATTTATCTTCTTATCCTTCTTTTGGTTACCTACAAAACAAGGTTAGATGTTTTGGTCCTCAACCTCACCTGTGGTTGTCAAGCACAAGGTGTAAGAATGATATCAGGATAGTTATGCAATGCAAACAAGAAATAAATATGCAATGATGGTGGATGCAATGATAAATGATATTTTTGGGTTTTTGAATGATGTATGCAAGATGAAAAGTATTTTTGTATTTTCGGATTTAATGATGGCTGAAAATAGAAAAGTGGTATATGGTGTTGGAAAGGTGTTTCTTATGATTAAAAATGGACTGGGGTTCATGGTTTCACAAATGCACTCTCTCTTTATAAAGTGGTAGACAATGGAACACACAAAGTTAACATATGAGATTGCAACACAGGGTTTGATAACAAGTTACTTAGATATATGGGCATCACGTCCTAACATAGAGATCTTTTGGTTATTAACCTCTCTTATACTCCACCAAGATGCGAACTAAATCATAACACCTCAGTAATTAAGATAACTCAGAGTATAGCATTAAGTATCATGACATGAAGTGAAAATAAGAACATGCTAGATCTAGTCATGGAGTAGTGGCAATGGTCACGCCCACATCCCCGGTAGCATGGTATTTTAGTTTATCCCTAGTGAGGTAACAAAGTAAGGTAAAGATACCAAAGTGGATCGCAGAACTTTCTCTCACGTTCACTGCACTAGCCACCCCCCGTTACTCCAACTAATGCACACGTTCCCCCCACACGCTCTCATAAACATGCTTGATCAAAACAAGTAGACAAGAACGGGGTACATAATATGCATCTATACTCATAACTGAAACAAACATTGCAATCTCAAACATATATTAACTCATAAAGATCCACCACAAAGGTATTACAACGGTGACCGTAATCATGTTCAGCAGCTCATACGGTGCTAATTAGTGAAGCTCAAGAGAGGAGAGATACATAAGTTACTTCCACAAACCCATAGTCCAGAGGTGGACTACTCCCTCTTCATCATGGAGACGGTGGAGAAGTCGATGGAGAAGATGGAGACCACGCCGGCAGCGCCCCGCCGGAGTTTTCCCCCTCCAATCTGCAGCTCCTGATCTCCGTTTCGGTGTTTCTGTGTTTGTGCGGCGCTCCTTCCAGAGAACGTCGGGGGACCTTTTTTATAGGCGTTTTTAGGTCAAGACGAATGTCGGTGGAGCGAAGATCGACGGCAACGGAGCCACGAGGCCCAAACGGGTGGGTCCCACGCGGCCACAGTACCTGGCCGCGTGGGCCACCCGTTTGGCCCTCGGGCCTCCGTTTGCTTGCTTCCTTTTCCGTAGTCTTCTTCCTTCCAAATATTGACGCCCGTAAATTTCCAGGTGATTTCGTTGACGTTTGGGTCCCTGAAACATTAAAATAAAAACTAGGGTTTTCTGCCTGTGCAGGGTTAATTCCAAAAAATAGGAAATATGAATATTCCCAAAATCATGATAAAACATTGATATAACCCTTATATGATGCAAATATGATTGGAATATAAGCAATTAAAGTGCAAAGTTCATGTATGCATTTTACATGCATCAACATCCCCAAGCTTAATCCATGCTCGTCCTCGAGTATGAAGATGATAAAACTAACATGGACTTTGCAATTTAATACTTAACAATGGATATCAAAGATGATTACTATTGCTACATATAGTCAAATGATTCATTCTTCAAAGGAGTAGCAATATGCAAATAGTTTATGAAGTGATATCAAGTATTCAAGACAAGGATGTTCATTGATAGTTCACAAAGTGTAACATAGTAGCAAGTAATATGGAACACATGTATGCATAATGATAAGTAGAACATCCTACAATGGTCATAGAGTGTAGATGAAAATCTGAATATGATAGGTGTACACTTTGGAAAGATGTATATGTGAGTAGAGGTAAAGCATGCATAAGTTTCATCCAACTTCCAAACTCTTCTACTTAAGTTAATGATTGCAATAAGGTATTCATTGGTGTCAAGCTCTCATTGCCCCTATCATAGCATCTTGAATGATTAAGGTTAAAGTGAAAGCAAATATGAGTAGTGTGCTTGATAAAGTAAAGGTTGAATGTCTCATGCCCCTTGAATACAAGTACTACACCATGTTACTCAACTTGGAAACAAAGCAAGTTCAATTATATCATTGTAAGCATAATAGTATCATCAAGAGCGTCAACTGGGGTACCTCTTGTCCCAGATATGGAACAAGCCCATATCAAAATGACAAGACAAACAAACAAAATGAACAATCTCAACACCCTTTTTATTTACCATTTGGAATAGTTTTTTATTGCAAGGTGTATCACAGAAGGTTCACCATAGTATGTAAGTAAATTTCCACCATGAATGATGCATGGCTTAGATTAGCGGCCCAGGCGTCTCTCTAACCATTTATACAAACTCATTTAAACTACTTCATTTCCACTCATTTCACATGATAGCATCCATAGACAAAAGTACATGATATCAACTAAATGAGATGAAGAGCATGTTGAAAGCTTGCATGTGACAGCACATATGGGCTAACTCCAACCAAAACATTATCAAGCCACACATCATAATCTTAATCACAATGGGTCAGTTTTATTATGCAAATAAGAAATTGTGCATCAAGTTCGTGAGAGCTATATAACCAATTTTTCCATTGCAATCAATAACATAAACATTTTCATTCAGAGGTAAGATAACACAAAACATGTTAAACATACTCGGAATAGCATAAAGCCAATAGGTAGATATGGTGGACTCACTGGAATAACTTTGGTTGAAGGTGTTGGAAACAAGTTTTTGCTTGTTGGAGTTTTTGGGCTAGCAAAAGGGAGAAAGTTGACCATCTAGATGCATGCATGAGTGTCCATAGAACTAACTAATCCATGTTAAACCAAGTAAATAACAATCAGCACCAAAACATGAATAAGTGATAGCTCTACAAAAAGAATTTGCAAACTATTACTCATAAACAAGCTCATGAATCATGCAACTATATGTATCATTAAAAATCAAGTCAAACATCCCTTTTCCCAATCTTATAAAAGCATCCAACATATTTCAACCCATATTTCCAGTAGCTCTCTCATATATAATTGATAGTGTGGTGGTCTCTCAAGACTCAAACAAAAACAAAAAACGACGCTCCAAGTTTATGCGATAAAGTGTTTCGATCGAAAAACAGAAGTTGGACGTGTGCAAACCGAGAGTGTGTAGGTCCAGCGGGGTTGTCTTCACATCCCCAAGCTTATGGTCTTCACCATCCTTGGATAGCTCTTGGTGCATCTCCTCCAATCCCTGTGAAAAAACTTCAAAACACCGTTTCTCCCATCTCTTTTCTGTGGGGTGCATTAATAGTGATAAACAAATAGGTTCCTTGCTGCATATAATCCTTGAACAAAAATTCATATGAATGTCCAGAAAGTGTATAATGTTGTATGCCTACTCATAAACTCAATTGGATCAAAAAGATTCAACTTAAAAGCTCAAAGCATGCATCAAACAAAATGGGACAGAATCTGTCCAGAAAAACAGCAGCAGCAAAACGTATTTTTCTACCCTACCAAACTTTCTCGAAAAATTCCGAAAAATTCATGCATACAGAGGATGAAAAGTTGCAACTACAGTTCAAATATGAGCTCATTCGGAGTTACAGAATAAGAATTAAAAATCATACCGTGCACTGATTCGTGCAGGAATAAAATCTCCGAACGCTATAAGCAACTTTTTCAAACCAAAAAGGGTAAAACTTGGCACTTTATTAAAAACTCCAGAACCTAACTAGACACAAAATCTCTTGTTACAGCAAGAGGACACAAAGAAAAATCACACATAAAAATAACCGGGTTGCCTCCCGCAAAGCGCTTTCTTTATAGCCATATAGCTAGGCTTCTTACTTGTTGTTTTATTGTGGACGAAGCTCATGAGGGAGCTTGAACTTTGGTGGTTCCCTCTTCCTTGGAAAGTGTTCCATGCACTTCTTGTGTGGAAACTGAAACTTTACATTCCCTTCCTTTGAATCAATGATAGCACCTGTGGTACGAAGAAAAGGTCTTCCAAGAATAATAGGACTAGAGGTTTTATTCCCCATATCCATGATTAGAAAATCCACAGGCACAAAAGTCATATGTAACTCTACCATAACATCACTTACTTTTCCCAAAGCATGTTTAATAGAGTCATCAGCAAGTGCTAGTTCAATAGAGCATTTTTCAAGATTTTTCAATTCAAGCACTTCATATAGTTCTTTAGATAAAACAGAGACACTAGATCCTAGATCAAGTATGGCATGGTGTGTCTCTTTTCCAATAGTTACTAGTACCTTAGGTATCCACATATCCCCAAGCTTAGGTGGTATCATAGCCTCTTGGTTGTACCTAGCAATCTTTTCTTTCAAGACATGATTAGCAATATAAGAACCAAAACCTGCTTGGTTAGTGTTGATGGAAGGATCACTTGCAAATTTTTGTAAGATAGATATTAATTCATGCAAGCTACAATTTTCTAAGTCAAGCAAAGGATCCTTGACTTCATTAAGCATTTTAACTTCCTCAACTTCAACCTCTTTCATTACCCCAATAGATTCTTTAGCAACTCTCTCTTGCTCATGAATGTGTTCCCAAGACTTATTGATAACCTCTTGGCAATATTTTATTGTTTCCTCATGTTTTTGGGCTGTAATGATGCTCTTTAATGATGAGACTTCCTTAGTAAGCTGATCTACCCTTTCAAACAAAGCATCTTGTTTTTCAAACTTAGAGATAAATTCCTTATTAAGCTCTTTTTGGGTAGATATAAAAGATCTAATGGTGTTTTCCAAGTCACTAGAAACATTACCACTAGAAGCATATTTATTTGGCACATATGGGGGTTTATTATAAGAGTTATAATTGTTGTTACCATACCCATTATTACCATAGTTCCTAATGAAGTTGACATCAATATTTTCAGAATTGTTTCCAACTAGTTCTTGCAAAGGAACATTTTCAACACTAGGTTTATTAAGCAAAGCAAGAATAGTATCCATTTTAGATGACAAATCATTAGTTTCTTCAATAGAGTTCACTTTCTTAGAAGGATTAGGTGCCCTATCAGTATGCCATTGACTATAGTTTTGTAAAATGCTTTCCAATATATTTTTAGCTTCTACTATAGTCTTACTCATAAAAGCACCTCCAGCAGCAGAATCAAGTATGTTTCTAGACATGTAGTTTAAACCATTGTAGAAAGAGTGTAATATGGTCCATTCATTAACTCCATGTGAGGGACAAGTTCTAAGCATAAGTTTTATCCTATCCCAAGCCATAGCAACATGTTCATTTTCATTTTGCCTAAAAGAAAGGATGTTGTTTCTATTTTGCAAAATTTTAACAGGGGGATAATATTTCTTAATGAAAGCTTCTTTTAGATCATCCCAAGAATTAATACTACCAGATGGCAAGGAATGCAACCACTCTTTAGCTTTTCCTCTAAGTGAAAAAGGAAATAACTTCAGTTTTAGGATATCACTTTCCACATTTTTAAACTTTTGCATGTCACATATTTCAACAAAGTCATGAAGATGCATAGAGGCATCCTCCATAGCACTACCACCAAATTGTTCCCTAGTTATCAAGTTCAACAAACTAGGACTTACTTCATAACTCTCAGCATTTATCTTAGGTGTGGCAATAGCTCTCGTGATAAATTGATCATTAGGAGTGTTTGTGTAGTCACACAGCTTAGTTCTTTCTCCCATTTTAGCAAGTTTTTTTTGGTATTTTTAATTTTTTATGCAAAACTGAAATAAATATGATATGATATGCAATGACACTAACAAAACAAATAAATTGCTTTGTAAGTAAAGATGGATAAGATGGTGCTCACGTAGGTGCAACCTCCCCAAGCTTAGGTGTTAGCACAAGTTGGTGACGTTGACTTTGTTGTGAGATGAATGCGATGATGCACACCCTTGGATAAATCTCTCAGCTACGATTCCCCGGCAACGGCGCCAGAAAACGTCTTGATGATCCCGAAGAGCAAGTCTTGATGCCTGCACAAATAAACGGGATTAGGTTGAGACTCCAAGTGCAGAGTGTATAGTAAGTGGAAGACAGTTTTCCCCACGAGGGGTGACTCGAGGGTTTAATATCGAACTCTCGGGGAATCTGAAGTGGTAGATTTATCTTCTTATCCTTCTTTTGGTTACCTACAAAACAAGGTTAGATGTTTTGGTCCTCAACCTCACCTGTGGTTGTCAAGCACAAGGTGTAAGAATGATATCAGGATAGTTATGCAATGCAAACAAGAAATAAATATGCAATGATGGTGGATGCAATGTAAATGATATTTTTGGGTTTTTGAATGATGTATGCAAGATGAAAAGTATTTTTGTATTTTCGGATTTAATGATGGCTGAAAATAGAAAAGTGGTATATGGTGTTGGAAAGGTGTTTCTTATGATTAAAAATGGACTGGGGTTCATGGTTTCACAAATGCACTCTCTCTTTATAAAGTGGTAGACAATGGAACACACACAGTTAACATATGAGATTGCAACACAGGGTTTGATAACAAGTTACTTAGATATATGGGCATCACGTCCTAACATAGAGATCTTTTGGTTATTAACCTCTCTTATACTCCACCAAGATGCGAACTAAATCATAACACCTCAGTAATTAAGATAACTCAGAGTATAGCATTAAGTATCATGACATGAAGTGAAAATAAGAACATGCTAGATCTAGTCATGGAGTAGTGGCAATGGTCACGCCCACATCCCCGGTAGCATGGTATTTTAGTTTATCCCTAGTGAGGTAACAAAGTAAGGTAAAGATACCAAAGTGGATCGCAGAACTTTCTCTCACGTTCACTGCACTAGCCACCCCCCGTTACTCCAACTAATGCACACGTTCCCCCCACACGCTCTCATAAACATGCTTGATCAAAACAAGTAGACAAGAACGGGGTACATAATATGCATCTATACTCATAACTGAAACAAACATTGCAATCTCAAACATATATTAACTCATAAAGATCCACCACAAAGGTATTACAACGGTGACCGTAATCATGTTCAGCAGCTCATACGGTGCTAATTAGTGAAGCTCAAGAGAGGAGAGATACATAAGTTACTTCCACAAACCCATAGTCCAGAGGTGGACTACTCCCTCTTCATCATGGAGACGGTGGAGAAGTCGATGGAGAAGATGGAGACCACGCCGGCAGCGCCCCGCCGGAGTTTTCCCCCTCCAATCTGCAGCTCCTGATCTCCGTTTCGGTGTTTCTGTGTTTGTGCGGCGCTCCTTCCAGAGAACGTCGGGGGACCTTTTTTATAGGCGTTTTTAGGTCAAGACGAAGGCGGTGGAGCGAAGATCGACGGCAACGGAGCCACGAGGCCCAAACGGGTGGGTCCCACGCGGCCACAGTACCTGGCCGCGTGGGCCACCCGTTTGGCCCTCGGGCCTCCGTTTGCTTGCTTCCTTTTCCGTAGTCCTTCTTCCTTCCAAATATTGACGCCCGTAAATTTCCAGGTGATTTCGTTGACGTTTGGGTCCCTGAAACATTAAAATACAAAACTAGGGTTTTCTGCCTGTGCAGGGTTAATTCCAAATAAATAGGAAAATATGAAGTATTCCCAAAATCATGATAAAACATTGATATAACCCTTATATGATGCAAATATGATTGGAATATAAGCAATTAAAGTGCAAAGTTCATGTATGCATTTTACATGCATCACATGCCCTAACAATCTTACAACTATTACATGAACGATCTCATCCAATCCCTACCATCCCCTTCAGCCTACAGCGGGAATTACTCACACATGGATGGGGGAAACATGGCTGGTCGATGGAGAGGCGGCGGTGATGATGATGGCGATGATCTCCTCCAATTCACCGTCCCGGCAGGGTGCCAGAACGGACTTTCTGATCCCCGAATTAGGGTTTTCTGTGGTGGCGGAGCTCTGGAGTGTTTTTGGAAAAAGCGTCAATCCCCCAGATGTTTTTAGGTCAGAGGCAATATGTAGTCCAAAGGGGAGCGTCGGGGGCCACGCGAGGCGCCCACACAAGGCCTCGGCGCGGCCCCACCTTCTGCCGCGCCGAGGGTGCGTGTGGAGCCCCCGTGCGCCGTCTCTGCTTCGTCTTCTGGCTCCGTGGGTCTTCTGGAAAAATAGGGACTTCTGTGATTTTTCGGGAATTTTCCCGAAACTTTGACTTTCTGCACAAAAATAAGACACCAGGGCAATTCTGCTGAAAACAGCGTTAGTCCGTGTTAGTTACATTCAAAACACACAAGTTAGAGGAAAAACAACAGCAAAAGTGTTCGGAAAAGTAGATACGTTTTGGACGTATCATCCACCCTGCAAATCCCCCTTCCGTAGCCGACGACGCCATGAGAAGAGAGAATGGAGGCGGAAGGAGCCCTTGATTTGACGGATAAGGGCGCATCCTCCAAATCCGTTGAGCAGAGTCAGGGCGCGGAGCTGAAGCCGGAGACCGTCGCGCGAAGGATGCGGCGTCGCAAGCAGCGGGACCGCGAGCAGGCGGAGAAGGAGAAGAGGGAGAAGGCGGCGGGGGCCGAGAGGATTGCGAATGCGGAGACGCAGGACGAGCCCGAGGGTATGAGCACGCCCGTACCCAAGTCCATGCGCCCTACGATTCCGCCGCCTCCGCCGCCCGGCGTCGTGGCAAGAAGGTCCACGTCCTCGACCACGAACCCGGAGGAGCCGTGCCACATCGCGGATCCTCATGATGAAGAAGAGGATCTCCGACTGTGACCTTGGCCTAGATGGATCAGGTGGAACCGCCCCTTGAAGAAGAAGAGATCACTTCTCATTATTGTGTCGGGCAACTTGTTGAACTTCGTTAATTTCGTGTTGAATTCGGACCACTTTGTTTTGTAATTTGGATCCGGTATGTATCGGATCGACGTTGCATGTCATTGCATGAGTTTGGGATGGGGATTTGGGGGACACGGTTGTAGGAGCCCAACTTGGGGGTGGTCCGGTCACTGTCCGCGGAGGCGTCCGGACGTATCCGCGGATAGTTTGGGGGCCGATTTTGTGGGCTCTGACCGGAGATGCTCTAAGCTTGCAGAACCCATCACAAGAATAGAAAAAAAGTCAAACCGCATTAGGTATAATTATGTTATTATGCGAGTAATGGGTCGATAAAGTATCTGGTGGAAACCGATTTTCCGGGAACCCATGAAAAACCAAGAAAAAAATATGTTTAAAGTTGTAAAAAAAATCTCAATAGAATGCATTATGTTCGGAAGTTAAAATTCTATAGAGATGTAAATTTGTGTTTAGGAGATATAAAATTTACAAATTCAGCAATAAATAGTAACATTTACAGCTACTATTCAATTTGTTGCTATTCATTGATGAATTTGTCATTTTCATAGGTTCTAAATAATTTTGAGTTCTCACTTGCAAATTTACATGTCTATAGAACCATACCTTTTCAACATAATGCATTTTTGTTCAAATATTTTATAACTCAAATATGATTTTTCGGGGTTTTCACCGGCCACCGGATATTTTGATATTTTCCCGTAAAAGGTCATGTGTATAGAATCCGTAATTTGCCTCGTTTATCCGAACCCACCAGCTATCCCTTTGCGGCAAGAGATGCGAGCAGCAGCAGGCGGCCGCGCCTTCCAGCTCCACCTCCTCTGCCCGCGCCGGCCATGGAGACCTCCTTCTCCATCTACCACCGCAACCGCGCATCTCTCCCAATCCATTCCCTCGGGTCGCCCCCACCACCGTCGCCTCCCATAGGTTGGTTCCTCTTCATTAGTACACCATCGCTGCGGCCGCTCGCACACCCGCCTGCCCCATGGGTATTCGACCAAATTCCCGCAGCACGTTTTGGGTAGGGGAAGACACACGCATTCCATTGCCGCATCTCTGCTCCCATGCGCCCTCTTAGCCCTACGCTTCCTCTTACTGTTGGTTATTGCTGTTCCTGGTGTGACAATTCTTGCTTGACATATTCTTGCTAAAATGAGACCACATGGATCTTTTTAATCCCCCCGTGTGGATCTTCCTCCCTTATCCTCGTCAGTGATTGTCTGTAAAGTTTTATGGAAAGGTAGATCACTGGCCGGCATGGGCGGAGCTAGACCAATCCTGATCACGGTGCACTACTCATGTCCTATGTAGTCAGGGCAGATTTAAGCGATAGGGGTGCACTAATCATATGCTAGAGGGGTGCACACATCAATTTTGAGGCTGAATGCAAGCTACAGTAAAAAATCCTACCCCGTTGGCTACAATTAGCTCCACCCCTGCTGGCCCAGGCTTCTCAGCTTTGATATGCTTGTACAAGCGAAAAAAAACCAACTCTGCTGATGCGAGCATGTCTGTCAACGGTATATTATTTCTTTCCATGATGTTGTTCTTAATTTGTCCTTATCGTTGTTCCTTGCACCTCAGGTTTTTTGCCAACTCTGGAGTGGGGAGTTTCTACAGTCTACATGTGCCGTCGGGTCCATTCGGCAACATGCAGTGTTTCCTTAGATGACAGGTCACAAGCAGTATTAACAGATGGATCAAATGTACATTCTTTTTCCAATCCTTCACCAAGCACGTCTTTTCAAAAAAAAAAAGTGTTACATATTCAGAGTTGCATTGTACCATGCAATGCTGAAACGCAAACGGTACTTTTATATATGTACTGACCTGTTTTTTCCTGCCTTTGCATATTTATACTTCGGTAGGCATCATTTTGAAACAATACTTAGGATATTTAAATTAGCGAGAGTCCTGCTTGCAATTTTTCTTTTCAAAACATATATTTATTAGGATATTTAGCTTGCTATAGTTCTGTGGATTTTCGGATCCTTGCACAAGCAGCAACATCCATATTTAGCTTCATATAGTTCTGTGGATTTTGTGTATGTACTTGGAGATGCTTAATGCCTATCGCGGTCGAGGTTTTTAAGGCGGTAAGGCGTCATAAGGAGATCACCTCCCGCCTTGACGCTTAAGCAACGCCTAAGCACCTAAGGCAGGCAAAATGCTAAGGCGCTACGAGGGCGCCTTACCACCTAAGCGTCCATAAGGCGACACCTTAAATACCATGATCACGGTTTTAAAAGTGCACCTAGGCGTGAGGGGACAGCAGAATGCCTAGTGCTTAATCGTGCTAGACATACGCTTAGGCGAGATAGGCGCTAAGGAGAAGGAAAACTAAATTATCTAGTTTCATGTGCCTTTTACTCGAAATTAGATACATCACTGCAGAGTTTCTGCTATGCTTAGTGCTTATATGACAATGAGTGCAGCAAATCTCAAAAAAAAAAAAGACAATGAGTGCAGCTATATTTTGGATATTTAGAAGTGTGGCTGTTTATTGGTTCATTCCAACTTCCTGAGCATATCTAAGCTGCCTAGTTTACAAGAACCATGATGCTGGACACTTCACCTATGCAAAAGAACAAGAACCTGATTACTAGTTTAATATATAAACCTTTAGCGATGTGAAAATCGAGGTACACTGTTTCCAGCGTAGTTAATTCTGGGCAGCTGAAGAGCTGACATGTGCTTCAGCGCAGTTCTTTTAATTGAATCCTATGCAATTTCACAGCAGAAGATTTTCTTCTCTTTCAAGAGCATATTTGGATCTTTTCTACAGGATGCACCATAAATTTGTTTGTTTGCGTTATATCTGTATTCAGGGAGATATTGTGCACAAAAGTGAGATGGTTGGTGCATTTCAAAGAATACCGATGGTCATGCCTGCAACTGATATACTTCAGTCAGCACAAAGGAAATCAAGAAATGTACCACCAACAAAAGGTATTCTTCACTTTATTACCCTTTATCGTAGCATTTTCCTCGTGATGCTATGACATCTCACATAGTGTGCTATGTCACCAAGTTTGATTTGCGATCAATATGTTCTGCAGGTATAACAAACATTGCCAAACGTGAACGTAACAAAGGAGCAAAACAACTTGATGCCTTAATGAAAGTAAGTCATCTGTGCTGCTGGGTTGCCAATGCAAATAGTTAAACTGGCTTACCGAAAGCTGTTTTATTTTCAGGAACTTTCTGTGCCACTGAGAACGTACACGGAGAACTTTCCTAGGAGGAGAGATTTGCATCCTTATGAGAGATCTCTAATTGAGTTGACTTTTGGGGAAGGATATTATGAAAAGGTATGTTTCTTATATAACATGCCCGTATAAGCGTCGCTCTCATGATTACAGAAAGAAACTTCAGAATTAGCAATGTTGCTAACCCTATATGTTTAAAGTGTGTTTGTGATGAGCTACACATATTACTTCTTGATTTATTATGATGTTGTTGGTAGTGCTCTGGCAGGTACTTGGACGCGTGGATGCTCTCAGAAAAAAGATAACTTCTGTCGGAAGCAACATGCTTCTGTCTGTGCTAAGGTCAGTTTAGGTGCCAATTAGTTTGTATATTTTTTCAGACCTTGAAGGTCTACCCCATCTTGATTTGTTGAAACCAAACCTTGTCCTGTGACTCGTGTCTCTTACAACCCCATAAAAGAAATATGATACGATCAAGCACTGCTGAGGTCCAACAGTCACATAACGAAGTAACGAATTGCAACAGCTAGAGAAACATTTGCCAAAAGAGTAAAATATGCAATATAAACTGCTTGCACAATGGCAATTACTGAAGGACTCAGTACTGACAAACATCCTGCTCTGTTAATGAATAACAACGTGTCAATCTTCGAAAATTCCAACTATTCCTGTGTCTTATTCTTACCAGCGCATTCGTAACCAATAACCATGTCTACCAAATAAAACCATTATTGTTTCAAAATATAATATTAGCACACTCGATGTAATATAGAACTTTTTTTTTTGCGAAAAGATGTAATATAGAACTTAGATAACAAACAATGTTAGAGAGTGGCACTCTGATAGGAAATGACTCAAATGAGCATGTATGTAACAAGGGAAGGTGATCGCATCCTTTAATATATGCACCAACATGATTAGTAAGGTACTTTGGTCATTTACTGGGAATGAGAACAACGCACAACAGCTTGCAGGTGTTATTTGCCAAACTAATAACCTCCGTTAAATATTTATCCGTTGATATTTTACAGACTAGATCCTGAACCTATATAGCAAACCCCCGAATGTTCTGAGCTTATTCTCTATGGCTGACTTCATTGCGCTTGTCGCCATATGGATTAAATAGGCCAACAAAGGGCTTGATGATGATGGGATGCTAGAACCTCCTTGCTGAATTGATGCGAGGCATCGACATATTAGAGAAAACTAGGCCTTCTCCCTTAATACTCTGCTTCCCCCCATCCTTTTTTTCTTCCGGGATTCTTATCTTTGGTCCTAGATACATATCCCTCTTCTTCCTATTATCAATCCCATTCCAATCCATTTCCAACTCTTCTTACCATTTTTATCCTCGTGGTGCCTTGTTGGTATGTAGCACCAAAGTTTGCGCAGACTGTCGTCTCACGATTTTTAGTGCTGTGTCTTGTTGATGCAGAACCATGACTAGAATTCAGTATCCTTGTACAGCTCATAAGAAAGCTGTGTATACATTTTATTGGTCTCTTAATATTTGAGTATGATGTACAACCAGGCATTGTTATGAACTGTCGACATTTAAGTTCTTTTAACTACTTTGAAGCCCTCCTAAGCTTCTTCTTCTAGCAAAATAGTAGCATAGACTTTTCGACTGATTCAGGATTTACATTTTGCATCGACAGTCATTAACGAAGCGTGAAGCAGAGGAGCGACTCAGTGAGGTTTGTTTCGAAGTTTAAGCACATATAAATTAGTCCTCTTAGAATTTGGTGCAAGTTTATAATTTTTTATTTATGTCTGTATTTTCTCTGTTTGATGTGTTACTTTGCTTCCATGTACTACTTTTCAGGGTCGAAAGGAACTTGAGGAAGTTTTCCAGCGTGGTCAGAGTGCAATTGACGATTTAATAGACGTTGCAAAGGTACAATCCGTACTTTACTTTGCAATTGGATAGGATGAACACTTAGCTAGGCTTCTGAGTTTTCTATTTTATTCATTACATTGTTAAGCACTTATGATTGATCAATGAGCTATTTCAGGCTTTGCGTTCTATGCCAGTTGTTGATCCACATATACCAACACTTTGTCTTGTTGGATCACCCAACGTGGGAAAATCATCATTAGTTCGCATATTATCAACTGGAAAACCTGAGGTGAGCATATCCCTGAATTTTGAGGATGTTTTCTACCATGGTCAGAATGCAACTGATTACTTTTAGCCCATGTTTCGGATGTCCTTTATTTCTTCTTAATCCAATTGTGTACTTTTATAGCCTCATTCCATTAAAATTTCTTTAATTCAAAGCCAGGTATTATTTATGGTGTCTTGATCTACTCACCTTTCTGTAGGTCTGCAGCTACCCTTTCACAACAAGAGGTATTCTGATGGGTCATATTGTATCCAATCATGAACGTTTTCAGGTTCGAACATATGCATTCCAGTTCCTCTACTCTTAGAAAATGAAATTGCAAGGTCAATTTCCCTCTTTCCATCGAGATCTGACACCACTGCAAAATATTTGCAGGTTACTGACACTCCGGGACTTCTTACGAGACATGACGGTCAGTCAGATTCCCTTGTTGAAGTAGTTACTTACTTGAGACACCATCTTTCATGATACTTCTAGTATTCTTCTGATTGGTAGAGGTTTAATATCCTCCTGGACCTGAATAAGATGGGAAATTGGGAACTTGCAACGTTCGCATTTTTTGCAAACTCTGCCGCGCCATGAGTCCAATTTTCACATGTTATGTACTAGTAAATAAATCTGTTCAACACTAAGTTTAAGCCTTTTGAGATTCCAACTTGCTGGTACTACACGTATGCATGCTACTCAGAATGCTGGGTATTTATATGTACTCCAAAGCGTATTTTAGCAAAATGTTATGGCCCTTGCTAGGAGTCAGTGCAGCTATGTTATACTGACATTCACATTCCTTTTATCCATTTCGAATTTGGGGTTGACAGATGACAGGAATAACATTGAGAGATTGACACTCGCTGTCCTTTCTTACTTACCAATTGCTGTCCTGTATGTTCACGATCTATCTGAAGACTGTGGGACTAAGGTGGCTGATCAGGTACATCTTTTGTCTACCTTTCCGGAGATTTTGATGTCATTTATTTTTGCTAACTTCAAAACATCAAACGGATGAAAATCCTTGATCACGTGATCAGTGGGTCCAGGTTGGCAATTTTTGCATTCTCCTACTTCCGTTGGTTCTACTAAACATGTCTTTCTTCTTCTGTAGTACATCACATACAAGCATATAAAGGAACGATTCGGCGATCGCCTGTGGATCAACGTTATATCCAAATGTGATCTTCTCGACAAAGTCGTACCCTCCAGCTTTGACTATGATGATGACGAAGTAAGGAGATACAGAATGTTTGGACCAGAAGACGCCATCCGAGTATCTGTGCAGAGCCAAATTGGCACAGAAGAGGTTAGCAAAACTGAGTGACAGCCTCATTCCGAACTATACGATTCAACAGCCAAGACCCTTCCCAGACTAATGATCCTCCCTCTCTTCTCTCTCTACAGCTAAAGCAAAGAGTGCATCATCTGCTAACCTCTCAGATGGCTCGGATTAAAGATGACAAGAGCGAGGATGTACTCCAGGGAACAGATAGCACTGTCCGTCGGTTCATTTAATCTCAATTTTGAGTGTTTATGCAAGATATCCTGTACTCAATGCTGACGGTTGATGCCTCTAATCACCCGCAATTGTGTAAACACAAACAGAGTACAAGAGTTGGTAAAGGTTTGGCATCGCTTCTGCAATTTTGTAACAGGGGTACATGTGTTAGCTTTGGCATCGCTTATTACGCACCAAGCTCGAACTGCACGAATTAACTTCAACATTTTATTATAGGAGAAAATTCACTGCTCACGCATGAAAAGTCTTAGAGCATCTCCAACCATGGCCCTCAAACCTCTCCCAAACGCCCGGGCGGACAGCCCGGACACGTTTTGGGCCGAAAACTGTCACCCAACCGCACCCCCTATTGTCAGACCAAACGTCCGGGCGGTCCGGCACACCCCAAAGCCAGCCCATATGTGGGGCGGGTTTGGGGCCGCCCGGACGCGTCCGCCACGTCGGACCTGGCAACGCGGGCCTACCCTATTTCCCCTAAATTAGACGGAAACCCATTGCTTCTTCCTCTTTCCTCCTCCGCTCTGTCTAGTTTGGCCGCACCACTCTGCTCCGCCGCCGCCCCCTTGGAGTAAACGCCGCCGCCCCGAAGGTACAGCGTCCGCAGCCAAGTCCTCTGCGGTCGTCGGTGCCCGTTGCCGGAGGAACCTCATCTGGACTCTCCGCTCCCGGTACGTTTTGCATCGCCCGACATCCACCTCGCTCTCGAAGTGTTTGTGTAAATGCCGGAGCTGGATTTTGATCAAGTGTTCATGTATGTAGCCATGGATTCTTCGTCCGACGAGGAGTACGATTACTCGGCCATGGATGAGTTGGTTTACAAGAAGTTCATCGACGGGTCCAGTGATGAAGACATGTTTGACGACGGAGACGAGGAGGCCGCCATGTCGATGATGAGCATTCAAGAGGAAATGGAGAAGATGGAGGAGTGATACGTCCAAAACGTATCTATAATTTTTGATTGTTTCATGCCATTTTTATGCTTTTAGCACTTGTTTTATATTAAGTTTATTATTTATTTGGACTAACCTACTAATAGTTGCAAAAGTGCACAATGTTCTTGTTTTACTCTTTGATGTGTAGAAATTATCAAGAATACAAGAGGAAACCTTGTTGGAGTCGAATTGGGACTTTCCTGAAATCTGTCTGAGAACTTTTTACGAAGTTTGCCAGTTTGACCCTCGAAGATGACGTCAAATGGAGACCTGGCTGTTACGAAAGTTGTCACAATTTTCCATACGAAGATTTTAAGCCCGAGATCAGCCCAATCGGAGTTCGGACGCGGCCTGTAGGCCCGTTTTGGTGGAACCCTAAAAGGGGGTGACGGAAATCCGAGAAGATATATAAAGGGAGGAAACCTAATTCGTGGAGGACTCCTCCACCCACGAATTTCAGCCACCAAAAGCCACGTTTTTGCCTCCCCCATGGATCCCATCTCCATGGGGGAGGGCTCCCAAGAAGCCATGAAGGAGGGAGGCTAAGGGGCGGCGCTCCCCAAGCTTGCCGGCGGCGGGGAAAGGAGTTCCCCGCGCCGCCGGCGCCGCCGCCGCCCTGCGCTCCCGCTGCCCTCTCCGCCGTCTTCACCGCCATCTCCATCACCATCTCCTCCTTGTATTCAGTGGTTCATCCTCCCACAAACCTCTGTACCGTCCTATGTAAACATGGTGTTTGATGCTATAATATTTATCCTATGATTTACATCATGTTTCCGTAGTTTATTTGTCTTTTGATTGCTTAATTGAATGCATGAGGTTCATTAGAGTTGTATGTCTATATGGTGCTGTCCTTTGGTGTCCATTATATTTGTGCGCGCATGGATCAAACACCCTAGGGTTGGTAGTATTTGTAACGAAGCGGGGGAAGTTCTGCCGGAGTGACAGAAACCT
This sequence comes from Poa pratensis, assembly GCA_947311845.1. NCBI lineage: Eukaryota > Viridiplantae > Streptophyta > Magnoliopsida > Poales > Poaceae > Poa > Poa pratensis. Next base: position 4,898,845 of record CAMZMU010000122.1, on the reverse strand, counting down.
GAGAACGCGAACCGATTAGTTGCACGTATGGGAGTAAGAGGACCTTGAACTTAAGGCTATGGTTGGGGAAACCTTAATGCATTGTTAGTATTTGCGGATGCTTGCTAACAATCCAATCATATAGTACTTGTAATCCCAAGTAGTGGAGTGCATGTATATTTAGCCTCTCCCACATAGAAAACTGCATCGAAGACAATGAACCAAGTACCTTCACTAATTAATCTTGGACAAAGCCACCACAATTACCACCACTTTTCCACACTCATGGTACTGTTAGTATATGGTTACTTAGTGTACTTTATTGCTGCAGCACTAACATTTACTTTCTTGTATTTATTATCTTGCAAAACTACTCTCATACCCGTATTGCTACCGTAGTTTTATTTTCTAGATAATGCAAACGTTTAGTGTGCGTAGAGTTGTATCAGTGGTTGATAGAACTTGAGAGAATACTTATCCTACCTTTAGCTCCTCGTTGGGTTCGACACTCTTACTTATCGAAAAGGCTACACGCGATCCCCTATACTTGTGGGTTATCAAGACCTTTTCTGGCGCCGTTGCCGGGGAGCCATAGCGTAGGTTAATGTTCTTGTGTGCACTTGTTTGCTTTATCTCTAAGTAGTTTTTATTTTCAGTATTAAGTTGTTCTTTATCTTACTATGGATAGGGAATGCGAATTACAAAAAAAATTAGGTGTAGTTGTTATCTAAAAACGTTTTCAAAAAGAAAAGTGATTGGAAAGATGAGTAATGGTTAAATGGGGGTCGACCTTGAACACTTGTGTTCATGCCTATGAAACCAAAACAAATCTTTCCATGGAAGCTTTTCATTAAAAACATGTAAATATTGTAAATATTGTGTATATACCTCTGTACATAAAAATAAAATGCTAATTATAGTCTTTAGTTAATTGAAAGTTGATAGTTTTACTTTGCTGTCCAGAAACAGATTTTCTGTGCTCCACCGTATTAAATGTTTAAAATCACCAGAACGTGATCTTGATCTGAAATTTCTTGAGTGCAAAGTGATGCTTATTAGCTTTCTTTCATTAGACTAACTTTTTCTGATTTAAGGTACGTAGATAGGTCGAAAAATTCGATCTTTACTGACTGTTCTGTTTAGACAGATTTTGTGCTTCTCTGTAAATAAAATCGTGATAAATCTCAGAATAGTATTTTGACTTGAAAATTTTTGTGCATAAACCTGAGATTATTATCTTTCTTTCATTAGACTAAAGTTTTTCGATTTGAGCTACTTAACTATCTCGTTGAATGCCATCTTTACGGACTGTTCAGTTTTGACAGATTTCTTTGTTTATTCAATATTGTACTTGGTGTTGTTAGTTTCATTAGTTTTTCGACGGACAACGGAAATCATGAACACCTTAGTATATACAGTGGCTAATGTTGAGTAAAAATTATAAAACTTGTCAATGCTTGAACATGAGTGGATTTTATTTAATGAGTACTAACCCTACTAATGAGTTTTGTGAAGTTTTATGTGGATGTAGCTTATAAGATCTAATCAATATGGTGATATGAGATGAATAAGAAGACGCAAGAGCTCAAGCTTGGGGATGTGTAGGTGCATCCCAAGAACATATTCAAGAAGATACAATCATCTAAGCTTGGGGATGCCCGAGTCATCCCCCTATTCATCAACTAACATGAGGTTGTCTCGTTCATACTCTATATTACCCGTCCACATGATATGTATTGTCTTAACTTGTATTATAATTGCTTTTATATGTCTTGGTTTTACCTTCTTTAGTTTTATTAGGCTCCTTATTTGGTTTCGATTGCTTCTTTACTTTCACTTATAAATTCAAAATAACAAAAATATTTTCTTTTGTTTTGCTTCTTTGTTTGGTTCTTTATTTTAATTTTATTTGGGTTTTACTTTTGATTTTTATTTAGAGTTTTCCTTGCTGTAGCTAGCATGTTTAGGTCTTGCTTAGCCTCTGGTTTCTTAGTTTATCAAAAATAAAGTACCAAGTTTTATCCATTTAGCTTAGTTGATACATATGTAAAAAGTGATTTTCTGTTTTCGGTATCTACTGCTTATTGCGCGATTTTTCATATTTTACTGGAAGCTCTAAAAATCACGAAAAATTACTGATGTTGTAGCACCTAATCCTCTGCATGTACAAAAATTGGCTAAAATTTCGGGCATGTTTAAGTGCACCTAAAAATTGCGTTTTCCAGCTGCTTTTTCTGGACAGATTCTGACTTTTGTTGCAAGAGTGGCCTCTTTTCGTTTTCATTTGATTTTTAATGGTTCTTACCTTTCATTTATAAGTTGGCCATTTAAGCAACCTTTCTGTAACTTAAAAACAAAATTTTATTTGGTTTAATAGTAGCACTTGGGAAATATTATCTATTGTACTAATGTCTAACCGCAGAAAAGAATGGGAAAGTTTTTGTGTTGAAGTTTTTTCACAGAGAATGAAGGAACACCAAACTATGGAATATTGAAGAATTACCAAAGTCATAAGCTTGGGGATGTCCCCGCATCCCTCTTCATCAATAACCCCACGGTTTGCAAACCTTTAAACTTTGTTTTTTGAGCAACATAGGAACTTAACTAAACTTGAAGCGGCTGTATTTTATTATCTATTTATCTTAGCATCAAACACCAGTTACATTAATAAGTGGATCGTCACATATTTTATTTATCCTCTGTTTTCAATGTTTACTTGGTTAATGGATTACTTGTTGAAACTTAAAAATGATGTGTGAATAATACTGTTTAGTAGTTTATGTTTTCTTATGGTTAGTCTCAACTAGCTAATAGTGCATATTATGTTATTTTGATATCAACATGCATTGTCCTGTTCATAAGATGGTATGGTATTGTGGTATCCTCCTCTGAATAATTCACTTGAATCGACTTGGCACATGCTCACACATGTTATGACTGAAAAATAAAAGTCAATTAAGCCTTGATGATCTATTTTGCCTCAGAGTTTTAGTATCGTTTTTATGCCTCCGTTAATTTTATTTTGTCGCAAGCATGATTATGACCGTTATCGCTCTCGTGGTTGTCGCTTCCCAGTCTATTGCTAGCCTTCACTTGTACTGAGCGGGAATGCTGCTCGTGCATCCAAATCCTTAAAACCAAGTTATCCCAAAGAGTCCACCAAAAAATTCCTATGCATGGTATTTCAAGCCATTCCAAGTAAATTTGCATGTGCTACCTTTAAAACCTTCAAAATATTTCTCTTTTTGTGTCAATGTTTACTAGCTCATGAGGAATTAGTGTGGTTATTCTTTATTCTATTTGTCAAATGGACTTTTACACCTGGACTAGTGGCATATACATCCGCTTATCCAATAACTTGCAAAAAGAGCTGGCAACGGGGTGCCCAGTCCCAATTAATTACAACTTTAACCAATTAATTCTCTTCACACTTTTGCCCTGATTCATCAGTAAGCAATGACAAACAGTGAAATACCTGAATGTGTGTAAACCAAAGAGAAAGAGGGATGATCTGCCTTGCTGGTAGAAATAACGTCCTTCATGGGAGCCGCTCTTAAAAGTCCGTTTGACAGGTAGAATACTGTTCTCACCCGCTACCATTCGTTGACAATTAACAAACACCTCTCAAAACATTTTTACCTCTGTTTTTAAAACAAAAAGCTCTAGCACGTGTTAATCCCTGCTTCCCTCTGCGAAGGGCCAATCTTTTATTTTTATGTTGAGTCACCATCCTTTCTTTGAGCACTTCTTCGAGAGCATAGCTGTCGTTCTTAGTGTAATGTGCTTGTCCCAGAATACGATTAATTGAGGTATAACCATGATGCTTTTATCTTTGATATCTCTATATCTAGTCTTCACTTGAACTTCAGAGGTGCCTTGGCATTTATGTTTTGCTCCACAATTAAGGGCAAGCGAGATACCACTCTATCATGCTTTATTATGGTCATTACAATCTTGTTGATGTTTATAAATTTCATGTTATAAGCTCTTAGTTCGTTGATACTTTTCATTAGGAAACATGATTGCTAAGTTTTATTATCCATACATCATGCAATTGTTAAAGACCTGATCATAGCATTTACAATCAAAAATTATTTTGTTATCATTTACCTACTCGAGGACGAGCAGGAATTAAGCTTGGGGATGTTGATACGTCCAAAACGTATCTATAATTTTTGATTGTTTCATGCCATTTTTATGCTTTTAGCACTTGTTTTATATTAAGTTTATTATTTATTTGGACTAACCTACTAATAGTTGCAAAAGTGCACAATGTTCTTGTTTTACTCTTTGATGTGTAGAAATTATCAAGAATACAAGAGGAAACCTTGTTGGAGTCGAATTGGGACTTTCCTGAAATCTGTCTGAGAACTTTTTACGAAGTTTGCCAGTTTGACCCTCGAAGATGACGTCAAATGGAGACCTGGCTGTTACGAAAGTTGTCACAATTTTCCATACGAAGATTTTAAGCCCGAGATCAGCCCAATCGGAGTTCGGACGCGGCCTGTAGGCCCGTTTTGGTGGAACCCTAAAAGGGGGTGACGGAAATCCGAGAAGATATATAAAGGGAGGAAACCTAATTCGTGGAGGACTCCTCCACCCACGAATTTCAGCCACCAAAAGCCACGTTTTTGCCTCCCCCATGGATCCCATCTCCATGGGGGAGGGCTCCCAAGAAGCCATGAAGGAGGGAGGCTAAGGGGCGGCGCTCCCCATGATGCCGGCGGCGGGGAAAGGAGTTCCCCGCGCCGCCGCGCCGCCGCCGCGCCGCCGCCGCCGCCCTGCGCTCCTCGCTGCCCTCTCCGCCGTCTTCACCGCCATCTCCATCACCATCTCCTCCTTGTATTAAGGGCGTGTTCGGCAACGCCCTGGCTTCCAGCTTCCCGTCGGAGCGGAGCGGAGCAGCGCCGAACACACAAGCTCCACGGAGCTGGATCCGCGAAGCTGGGCATTTTCGACGTACAATGGACGGAGCACCTCTTTAGCCGATCCGCGAAGCAGGCAAATCGCGGAGCAGCAACTAATTACGGCGAGTTGCCACCACCAAGTGAAAAGAAAACTGTTCGCTCTCTATTCTCCCGAGCCAGACAGAAACGAGTCGTTCGTTCTCCACTCGTTCTCCACACCACGACCTAACCTAGCCCGCCGCCACATAGCCACCGCCGCCGCCCCCGACTCCGGCGGCCGCTGGAACCTCATCGAGTCGCCGCAGCCCCGCCGTCCACTGCTTTTTCTTTCCTTCCCGAGCCGCCGGAGCTCGCCGTCCGCCCGAGCCGCCGGAGCTCGCCGTCCGCCCGAGGTCGCCGTCTTCTACTCGCCCGAGGTCGCCGTCTTCTTCCCGAGCCGCCGGAGCTGTCCGTCCGCCGAGCTCGCCGCTGCCCGAGCCGCCGGAGCTGCCCGTCCGCCCGAGCTCGCCTTCCCCTACTCGGCTCCCCCACCAGATCGAGACGCCCGAGCTCGCCGTCCGCCCGAGTCGCCACCGCACCTCAACTCCGGCGTGGCCGTCCGCCCGAGCCGCCACCGCACCTCAGGTGAGAAAATTGCTTTTGACTATGTAGAATTTGTGCTCCAGAGGCAGAGGTTCGCAGGGGAAAATTGCTCGAGAGGCAGAGGGTCGCAGGGGTAAAAAAAGAATCGAACGCTGCATGGGCTACAAGTCAGCAGGATGGCGTACACTACATGGGCTTTCGGCCCAGCAACTAGCTGGAGCGCGCCGAACGTCTGCGCTCCGCTAGCGACGCACGAAGCCCTCCCGCGGAGCCGGATCGCTGGATTTCAGCGGAGCGACGCGTTGCCGAACACGCCCTAAGTGGTTCATCCTCCCATAAACCTCTGTACCGTCCTATGTAAACATGGTGTTTGATGCTAGAATATTTATCCTATGATTTACATCATGTTTCCGTAGTTTATTTGTCTTTTGATTGCTTAATTGAATGCATAAGGTTCATTAGAGTTGTATGTCTATATGGTGATGTCCTTTGGTGTCCATTATATTTGTGCGCGCATTGATCAAACACCCTAGGGTTGGTAGTATTTGTAACGAAGCGGGGGAAGTTCTGCCGGAGTGACAGAAACCTAAGAACGCGAACCGATTAGTTGCACGTATGGGAGTAAGAGGACCTTGAACTTAAGGCTATGGTTGGAGAAACCTTAATGCATTGTTAGTATTTGCGGATGCTTGCTAAACAATCCAATCATATAGTACTTGTAATCCCAAGTAGTGGAGTGCATGTATATTTAGCCTCTCCCACATAGAAAACTGCATCGAGGACAATGAACCAAGTACCTTCACTAATTAATCTTGGACAAAGCCACCACAATTACCACCACTTTTCCACACTTATGGTACTGTTAGTATATGGTTACTTAGTGTACTTTATTGCTGCAGCACTAACTTTTACTTTCTTGTATTTATTATCTTGCAAAACTACCTCTCATACCCGTATTGCTACCGTAGTTTTATTTTCTAGATAATGCAAACGTTTAGTGTGCGTAGAGTTGTATCAGTGGTTGATAAAACTTGAGAGAATACTTATCCTACCTTTAGCTCCTTGTTGGGTTCGACACTTACTTATCGAAAAGGCTACACGCGATCCCCTATACTTGTGGGTTATCAAGGAGCATGTTCTTAACTTCAAGGGATCAATTAAGGGGCGGATCACCGTGGCCCGTGACAGGCTCAAAGACGCTCGAGATCTCTATGATGATTACTTCAAGAGTCCGAAGCCGGTCTTTCATGAGGGGTTTTTCCGACGTCGGTTCCGGATGAGCTCAAGACTATTCACGCACATACAGGAGGAAGTAACAAAGTATGATGATTACTTCAAGTTGAAGTATGATTGCTGCGGAAAACTATCCTTCTCTCCTATGCAGAAATGCACCGCTGCTTTGAGAATGCTTGCCTATGGAAAAGCCGCGGATGCCATAGACGAGTATGTCCGTATGGGAGAGAGTACATGCATCGAGGCTATGGAGCACTTTGCATACGCCGTAGTGAAGGTGTTTGGAACGAAATATCTGAGAGAACCTAATGCCGAGGACACCGCAAGGCTATTGGCCCTAGGAGAAGCAAGATGATTTCCTGGTATGCTAGGTTCAGTAGATTGCATGCATTGGCAATGGAAAAACAGTCCAACGAGGTTGCGTGGGCAGTACCAAGGTCACAGCAAAGAGGCCACAATTGTACTTGAAGTTGTGGCATCTCAAGACTTGTGGATTTGGCATGCTTTTTTTGGCATGCCCGGTTCTCACAACGATATCAATGTGCTTCAACGCTCTCCCCTGTTCAAGAGGTTGTGTGATGGGGAGGCTCCACCATGCAACTATACCGTCAACGGACACGACTACACCATGGGATACTATCTTGCAGATGGTATCTATCCTCAGTGGGCGGCTTTTGTGAAGACTATCAGCAATCCAACTGGTCCAAAAAAATGTGGATTTGCAGCTGCACAGGAGGCTGTTAGGAAAGATGTCGAGAGGGCATTTGGGGTGCTGCAAGCTCGTTGGGGTATAGTCCGTGGAGCCGCCATGATGTGGGATCCAGAGGTACTATGGCAGGTCATGACTTGTTGTGTAATTTTGCACAACATGATTGTGGAGGATGAGGGAGAAGGGGCAGCCCGCACGGATTTTGAGAAGCCGGGAGAACATGTCCACCTACCTGAACAAGAAGCCGAGTATGTCATGCAATTCCTTGAGATGCATCGACAACTTCGAGATGAAACAGTGCACACCCAACTACTCAATGATCTGGTGGAGCATATGTATGTCTTCATGGGAAAGGAGTGAATTTTAATTTGCATTGATTTGTGTCCGAATAATGTCAACTCTTATGTCCGGCTACTTTTATTTTGTTTAGATACAATTATTTGTTGTAATAAGGTGATTTGAACTATTTATTTCCAAACTAGCTCTGTGATGGACGTGCAAACTAGCTCTGTGATGGACGTGCATGGCTTGCATGTTTTTGGGTATCAAGATTTGAACATTGTGGTTGTAGAGCACCAACTATGGGGGTCGTCCTGGACGTGTCCGCGGACACTTTGGGGGCCGAATTTAGGGGCTCCGGTTGGAGATGCTCTTAGGCCCCCCATCTGTCTGGCGGGCAGCCCGGAAACGGCCCCCGACACAAAATGTGCATTCATCCGGCCTCCCCGAACTTAACCCACCCAAATGGCAACAAATCGGACCAAATCCTCGCTAAATCTCACACTCCTCCATGTCTCCTTCCATAACATCGTAGCTTGTTGCCTAGCTCTGCCGCCGATTCATCCTCCCGTCGCTCGCCCACACCACCGCTGTTGTCCGCACTCCTCCCTCACCTTCCCGACCAAATTTATGTCAGTCAAGAACTCCGTTGCCACCACATTTCGCCGGATCTATGAGAGTTTCGTCGCCGCCGTCCCGAGCTCTCCCCTCCGATTTTGAGCCGTCACCCTAACTGCCCGCCCGTTGTGCCGCACCATGGTCTCTGGGAAACCAACGAGGACTCGGCTTCCTCATTCCCAGGCTACGGGAACATCACCTCATCCGATTCCGTGGTATGTTATAGGGTTTGCTCATAGTATGTGTTTATTCCGAAATTTAGCATTTGGGTTTGATTTGAGTTGCATATTGTTATCATTTAGGATGAAAAAACATGTAGTTGCAATGTCGGGGGTGTGATATCTGAGTTGAACGGTTGTCTCAAAGGCAAGATGCTCATTTAGGAAGATTTAAACTTCACAATTGAAGAAAAGAAGATCGAAGAAAAGCTAGTGGCCGCCGTTGATAGAAACTGGAAGATGGATAAGGACATGAAGAAATTTGAAGAAGAGAAGAATTCAATAGAAGAAGAGAAAAAGAGGATAGAAGAAGTTACTTGAACAAATTAAGATGGAGTTGGACTTGAGTCTTGTCGATATCATCGATGATCACAAGATGAAGACGGACGCAACTCGAATGAAAATGAAGAAGATAAAAAAACATGCCATTGAGAAGGGTAGTTGCTAGATGAACCATATGCATGTTGTTGCTAGATGTTGTATGTTTGTACGAAAAACCAATATGCATGTAGTTGCATAGATTTAAGGAATGAAATTTAGGGATGTTGATTGGATAAGTCAAGATTTGGGTTTGTCCGTGCTGTGTCCGCAGACACGTCCAGAATTTGCCCAATCCGGTTGAAGATGCTCTTAGGATGGCCTAGTTCGATCGGTGTTTTTTCTTCGATTACTTTTTGTATCACAAGGTAGAAACGCACCCACTCCTACTCCCATTCGGACGACATCACCTAATGACATTCTTTAAAATATTTTTTTTTGAAAGGAATGCGGTAGGGGAAGCCCCTACAGCGGATTTTTTTTAAATAATAAGAACCCAAATCCGCGTCCGTGAGGATTTGAACTTGGGTGGCTGGACGACATCACTTCTTTAAAATATATTTCGAGAGTAGCTACACATGATAGGCAAAACAAATATTGATTAACATCTGCAATATCAAATCAATATCATTAAATACACGGGAGAGGTGTTTTGGCTTCCGGGAACCTTTACTTAAAATGCATTTTAAACACATTTAGAAATGTCTAAAATACTGCAAAAAAATGGTCTCGCATAGATCTTAGAATTGGATAAATGCCACTGCCCCAAATCGAGAAAAGCCACTGCAATTTTAACTTTGAAAAATGCCACTCCAATTGTTGAATACATATACATATGCCACTATAGCCTTGTCAAACTTTCGACCAAAAGTGAGCTAAAATTGTTGCAGTGGCATCATGTAGATGCATTGAAAAATTGGAGTGGCATTTTTCAAAAGTTGAAATTGCAATGGCTTTTCTCGATTTGGCATGAATTGCATTGGCATTTATCCAATTAACCTGATCTTAACGAGAAGGGATTTGGTGCACCTGAGCACCAGTGAACCCCGTTAAAAAAAATCGAGTATGATACTTTTGAACTTCAGAAAATTCCAATTTTGTAAAGTTTCGGTTAAAAATACTTTTGGCTACAGAAAAATAATAAATTCGTGGTTGTATGAAGTATAGTAAAAATCCCCTATTTTGTCCCGAATTTTGTATCTTTTGTGTAGCCTAAAATACAATGTATTTTTTAAAAAAATTAGTGCATACGTAGAAAATATGTATATGTATACTTTTTTCCAGAATTTTTTGAAACACAAAAGTGCGATTTTCGATTTTTTTTTTTAAAAAGGATCACTGGACCCAGGAGCCAAAACAACTGTCCGGATCTTAACATCCTATATTCCTACTCCCTCCGGTCTGTATAAAGTGTCGGAAGAATTCAACGTAGGAGGCACACAATCTTGGCCGTACCGGCGACAGTTTTTTACGATCAGAGGGACTGAGGGAGTATATGTTTACAAAGTCGTTTCACGAAAAATGGATATTTTTTATGACTTGTGTAAAAAAGACAAAATTTAGTGTTAAAATAAGGCTTTTTAGCCACTTTTTTGTATCTTTTTACATAGGCCATAAAAATATATTATTTTTTCGCGAAATGACTTTGTGAACACATAGAATGTGAAGATATATCCCCGTAATTTTATTTCAGAATTTTTTGACATTTTGAAATCCCGGGAGCCAATGTGAATTTCATAATACATTTCCTACAACAAATCAAAGTTAACATGCTTGAGATTGTAGAGAGAACATACGTCTAGTTTTGAACTAACGCTAGAGACGGAGATATATTCTCTCTCGATTTAAAGATCTCCGTCAGTCGTGCATTTGCTGTTTAGACGAATTCTCTTACGTTCTTTCCTCGACAGGGAAAGCTAACTACAGAACGCGCTCCTATCTTGATGAGACCTTTTTTTAAACTGAAAGCTTTATGAGACTAACACGGAATGTAAAGTGCAGACTCCTAAACCCTTCTTCCTCCCTACGTAAAACTTAGAATTTACCAAACTGAAATCAAGACTTTTTTTCTCCAAAAAGAACAACAAAGAACTAAAAGTTCACTGAGCTTCAAATAAACAAACCAATGTCCCAGTGATACCACCATAGCAGCTATATATTGGAAACAGAAGTACGACACAAGTGGCCTTGTTAAAAGCCCAGAAGAAATGGATCAAAGGCATCAAAGAAACTTTGCCATCAGCTGGTTCGGTGAACGATAACCCTCATTTACAGAAAGTACTTGCTACTGATGAGAACGAAAATCAGGGTTTAAAAGTTCAGAGTTTAACCCAAAGAAGCATCCATCCTAGGCCGGGAACAAAACCATTCCAGTCGCCCAGCCTCTCCGCATTTGGCACCAGATAACCAATGCCATGTCAATTATCCTAAGCCAACTCAACGTCTCTTGAATCAACTCCCGAAGCTCGAAACCGCTAACGCTGCTAGTGTTTTCAGTGACACCCTCCTATCTAACACCATCATTTGGAAAAAGAAAGGATGGACAAAAAAGGGTTCCCTTGAGGTACTTGAACTGATCAATTTTGGGGTTTCCTGCCCCGCTGCAGCGAGAAAGTGCTGCCATGATCCGCTTGCGCACCAAGAGGTGGCATCCCGCTGGTCACAGAAGGTTGGTCAGATAAAACATCTTGGTGTGCTTCCTCAGCTTCTTCTGCCTGGTGGCTACCTCCTTTCTGGCTGCTAGACTTGAAGGTATGCTTGTATATCTGCATGCACTGGGCGATCATAGCTGATGGGTTGCCAGCATCGCTTGGAAGAAGCATTGTGGTGGTCTACATATAATATCACAATGTCAGCATTAAACACAGCTACGGATTTATGAAATAGGTAAACACAACTTCCAATATCTTACATTCTTGGCCAGGGCAGCGAATGCTTTAATGTATTGTTCAGCAACTCTGAGGTTCGCAGCCTGAAAGAGAGATCGAGGGAGAGAATGAACATCACATCATGAACACAGCTTAAATAAGTACTGTTCTGATATACAACTTCTCCACCAAATGTAATAGTAAATCGAACGTCATAATAATTTGCAAGTCAGCAAGTCAAGATACCTCAGTGCTGCCTTCAGCACTCATGGACTCGGAAACCATTCTAATCCCTTCAGCAGTAGCTTGTGACCTAGCAAGAATCGCTTCAGCCTCACCTGAAATTAATAAACATAATCAAATGAGGTCCAATGGCAGAGAAATTCCCCTTCAGAAGAAAAAAAATGCAAAACGGAATGTTTCAAAATAACATAACCAAACCACACTAGGAACCCAATCTTCAGAGAGAGAAAGGTGATGAAAGAATAAAAAGGAAAAAAAGGAAAAAGAGAAGGATGCATGCAACCACAATGATGCTGGAACAAAACAGAGGATGCATTCTAAACTATTGTGAAGACTAGATTTGGACGGAGAACAGCGAAATGACAAAAGGTTGAAAACAAGCAGGATGGTGACAGAAGAAATAGAAGTAACATAACTATCAGACTATCAACGCAAAGGTGGGAAATGGTAAAGTTTCAAGAAAGCATGTCACATACCCTTCGCACGGTTTGCCTGATCCAACATAGCACCTAGTAGAACCAATGAAAAGTGTTAAATAAATCCATCGCTATTATTCCATATAGGTTGTGAGATAAATCGCATAAAACCAAAGCATTTCGGATGAATTGAAGTAGCTTAAGAAAATATTCTAAATATTAGAGCAAATATCCATGTCACCAAAGGGATTAGGTGGTATCACCTTCTGACTCGAGAATTTGGGCCCGTTTCCTCCTTTCTGCCTCTGCCTGCATCTCCATAGCTACCCTCACCCCTTTCGGAGGAGATATATCCCTGATCTCGTAACGGAGACACTTCAACCCCCAATCTGTCGCCGCCTCATTGATAGACCTCTGCGCAGAAGAATATCAGAACATAAGATTGTGATGAAACAAAATACATTATATTACATTAAATAAGCACACACGCAACAGCCACTGTATCAGAAGTTCTCAATGAACATCAGCAAGCATAAGTTACTTCTTGCTCTTTTGCTTAAATTATCACTAGAAGTTGACTACTTATCAGGGGCATGAATTGCAAATACAGCTACAGAACCACATTAACGAAGTAATATGGAGAAACAACTTATTGCTACTGCAGTTCTTGCCATTCATGAATAGTAAACATAGTATATGAACATTTGGTGTGATCTACAGAAAATAAGGCAATCAAGTTTCAAAGGAATTGTACAACTGTTCTTCACAGAGGAGCTGTATACGAGAAATGGTTCATATGAACCAGACCGTCGTCGCTGAAACATAGATGCAATACACGTCTCATATTTACTTGTCACTTTTGGTGTTACTGTATAAAGGGGACTGTCAAGTACATGTTGAATTTGCAACTGCTCTCCATATGTTTGTACTGATGTTTCATGTTCAAAGTAGTAAGCTGATTCCTCTTTGCGTAGGTTTTCAATAAATAAACATTTGTTTACCACCAGGTAAATGTAAACAACCATGCTTGAAATATACTACCTCTGTCCACAAATATAAGACGTTTAGGTGGGCTGTTTTAGTCCACCAAAACATCTTATATTTGGAGACAGAGGTAGTACTAGCTAATTAGAATAACTGAGGCACTAGAACACTGGTTTTTTGGTTTCATGAAGTACAGGCTATGGCAATAAATATATGAAAATACCCCATTGCCTATTTAACTACCAACTTTAAGCATTGATCTCTGCAACGATTCTCGTGATATAGAAAGTAGAACGAATAACTAATATGCAAACAGATTGTCATACCACAATCTTCACGTTTAGTGTGTCCCTCTCCTCAAAAGTCTTGTCTAAGGTTATCTTTCCAAGCTCACTTCTCATGGTTGTCTGCGCAAGTTGAATGACTGCGAAAATTGGATTCTCCACGCCATAGGAAGCAGCGTAGGGATCAACAATCTGTGAAGTTAACAGAAAAAAAGTAAAGGTTGGAATTAATACTACTAATGTGCCTGCAACAGCCTCTGATTTCCAGAAGGCTGACAGTAGAAATACAAATCCCTAAACACTTCACCAAGTAAATTATCATGAATGATTAATTTACAAGAGATATGTTGATTTTCTTTCCCTTACAAGGTTAATTTAGTAAATTAGCAAATTCCTCGACACTTCAGTGCAGAAACATTACTAATACTACGAATAATGCAGAAATATGCTAAATGTAATCCAGTTGAGTGGCAAGAGAGACAATACAGAAATAACTAACCAAGTAACTGATATTAGCAGCAGTTTTTTTTATCAAAACGTAGCAGACAGGTTACTAACTTATCTGGAAGTACCACAATCCCCGCTCTCCCCATGACAGATAAAGCAAGCTTGCTGACTTGTATGGTCGAACAAACAATAAAAAAAACCCTAAACATAAATCTTAACTGTCCTCACTGACAGTACCCAGCCAACCTGAAGCATTTAAGATCTATTTAAATCCTTACCTTAACAAAGCCTTTTGTCCCAAACAAGTTGGGGTAGGCTAGATATGAAACCCTTTCACGAGGACTTCCCAGGAGGTCACCCATCCTGGTACTACTCTCGCCCAAATGGGTTTCATACCCATAGGACTGGCTAGTTTTTAAGTTGGCTCGCCAAGCCTATCACAACCCTTAGATATGAAACCTTTCACGAGGACTTCCTAGGAGGTCACCCACCCTAGTACTACTCTCGCCCAAATGGGTTTCATATCCATGGGACTGGCTAATTTTTACGTTGGCTCGCCAAGCCTATCACAACCCTTAGATATGAAACCTTTCACGAGGACTTCCCAGGAGGTCACCCACCCTAGTACTACTCTCGTGGGTTTCATATCCATGGGACTGGCTAGTTTTTACGTTGGCTCGCCAAGCCTATCACAACCCTCCTCCTTTACCCGGGCTTGGGACCGGCTATGCCTAGAAGACATAGGCGGAGTTAAGATAAGTATATAAGTATATAATCAAGACTGATCCCATAAAGAGTACATGAGAAGGTAATGAGCGCTATATTTACGAACACAAAAGGTCCATGCAACAGAGCTATACCATCTATATATCCCTAAACATCTAAACAAGATATGCCAAAAAGAAGTATATATATGTAAGCCATGTGAAACACCAGAACATTGTAGCTGCAAGTCACCTAGAAGGCACCTAATTAAATTACAAATGTATGTACACTCTACCAATGAAATTCAGAAAGCATCATGTCCACAACCTTGCTTTTCCAATTTCGCCAACTGTTACTACTGTGGCCCTATGTAGACCCTAACACTTTGTGCACCACAATTCCAGAGTCTTGTCCATTCAAGACATCAGTTTTGCACATAACCCA
Source organism: Poa pratensis (assembly GCA_947311845.1). NCBI lineage: Eukaryota > Viridiplantae > Streptophyta > Magnoliopsida > Poales > Poaceae > Poa > Poa pratensis. The sequence continues at coordinate 4,883,612 of CAMZMU010000122.1, read as the reverse complement.
AATTGACATGGACACCAAGCAAGATATGAAGGAATGATCCAAGATCCAAGTACCAACATCTCATCAAAACTAGAACACCTTTTTTTTAAAGAAAATACAGAATGTACCAAAACTGGAAGAATGACTCAAGAGCTTGTGCAGCCACCGAGAAATAAATAACAGAAGCAGTAAGTATTGTGCAACTAACTGGTTGTACAGGATGAAGCTGTACGGCACTTTAAGCTTTGCTAATCCTACAATCATGGATAGTGAGCCCACACACTAATCACACTGAACATACGCTATGGAATCTATAGCCCAATGCAGTGAGAACTAGGGACATGATATATCCATCCTCAAATCATACAGAAGTATAACAGCCTCACCAACTGCAAACCCAGTAGCACAATAAACTCCAATATCCCTATGCTCATAAATACCGGACAAAGGACAGCAGCTACGGCATATCCGATCTTCCTAATACAAGGTAACCTGACTAACGAGAATTTTTCAAAGTGTGTAACTAAGGTGAACAAAAATCTTGGGTTTGCCTGGAAAGTGGTTAAAAGCTACGAAGCACCGATACGCCAGAAACAAACGTGTCCCCGCACCGTACGTACCGGATACGCGTGTCCGGTCGATACGCGCCGACGCGCGATACGCGCCGACACGCGCGTCGCCAGCGTGTCCCAGATTTCCGAATTAAAAGAAAAGAAAAAAAATGTCGATACGCGGCGGAGACGGCGGCGACTCGTCGGGGACACGGGAGGAGCCCCGTCCGGCCGAAGCCCACGACTAACCCTAACCCCACGGCTCTCTCTATGTATCTATTCCTTCGCTTGGCAGGGACTGGATCGAGCGCCGCCACTGCTGCTTGGAGTCGATATCACCCGCCGCCGCCGCTTGAAATCGCGCCGCCGCCGCTGGAATCGCGCCGCCCTCCCCCAGATTCGACTCGCCCTGCCGGCCCGCCGGGATTCGCCCATCTCCGCCGCCTGGAGCCGCCTCCACCCCCGCCCGTGGCCAGCAACAAGGTAAACTCCTCCCTCCCTTTGCTCTTCCACACGATTTCTGCACCTCCTCTCCTCTCTGATCTGCTTGTTGTGCTACTGCCGCCTCTGCTTGCTGTTGTGGTTGATGTGCTGCTCTGCTTTCTTTCTAGGTAGAGAGGGGCTGTTCACCTGTGCGAGAGTAGGCGGAAGGGAGATGGCCATGGGCGCCATTGGAGGCGGAGGCCGGAGGTGGCTGAGTGCGGTGGCGAGCAGACGACTGACGAGGAGATGAGGTTGGACTCACGCGCCTTTGGGCTGGGCTTCTGCTTTCTACTCCAAAGACCATACTGTGTGCAATGCGGGTTGCCAATCTGGCCCAGATTTACAAAGTTAGGCGATATAATCTTGTTTTTTTGTGTCTTCTATTTGCTGTAGCCACTTGAGAGTTGTAGTATGTTAAGTTTAATGAATTCATATATTACAGCCCTTGATTGCCTTATTAGAGCATCTCGGAGTGTGGAAATTGATCTATTTTGTCCTTGATTGCCTAATATATTACAGCCCTTGATTGTCTTCTATTTCTCTCAAATTCTAACACTACCATGATACCATCTATCATTTGATCTATTTTGCAAGTAATTCTCGCCTTCTCGGAGTGTGGAAATTGATGATCATTCAGTCATCGATGACTTGCAAAGGAAACAAATGGGGCAGTATTTTGATCTCATCTCATGCATTCAATTATTCTCGTCTTTATTACATGGCAATTTTACATTTTATTATTCTTATATATATACTCGCCGTATCGCCGTATTGTTATTTTCTGAAATTGCCGTATCCCGTATCGCCGTACCGGTATCGCCGTGTCCGTCTCGCCGTATCGGTGCTTCGTAGGTTAAAAGAGGAGGAGCCTAAGAATCTACTCATGCAATTTAAAAATATAGGCACCACGCACAACATATGTCTAGTACCAGATGATTTGTCCTAAACTCTACATAGATTATGATTTCCAGCTCTGGCTCTCCCGAGAAATTAGAACTTTCCCAACTGGAGTGACAAACCTCTAACAAGTAATAGCAGCAATACATCATCAGATCGAAGTTAAAAAAAGGGGCATCATGACATATGTTATTAAGACCAGATTAATTCAGTGCGATGGTAGTAATTCATGACACAAAACCTGTACTAAAACGTACAACATTACTCCATCCATCTACCCTTGACGACCACATGAAGGCACCAACCCACCAACAAGTAACAACAGCAACCCAACATCACGGTCGACAACGAAAAGGCAAGGCGACAGCTTCGGTATATACCTTGACGTAGAGAACGCCGTCGATCTGGATGGAAACGTTGTCCTTGGTGATGGCGGACTGGTCGGGGATGGGGATGGCCTCCTCCTTGAGCGAGTGCACGTATGCGATGCGGTCGACGAGGGGGACAAGGGCGTGGATCCCGGAGCCGAGCGTCCTGAGGTACTTGCCGAAGCGCTCAATCACGAAGGCCTTCTTCTCCGGCACGATGCTGACGCCCCAGTTGACCGGCGTAGTCAGCGCGTCGAACCTACAAAACCGCAGTAAGAACCCTAGCAGGCCCCGGAATGGAGTGCGGCGCTAGGGTTTAAGGCGTCACCGGGAGACCTCATCCCGCGCGTAGTAGCGGGACATGGAGCGGGCGGCGCCGAGCTGGCGGGGGAGGAGGAGGAGCTGGCGCGCGGGGGCGGCGGATCGCCGGAGGAGGGTCGCCATCGGCGTCGGCTGTGGGGAGGGGAGAAAGTGGTGGGGTTTGTGGGTTGAAGCGGAATTGGAAATGAAATGGGGATTCGGTTTCCTGCGGTGATATAGGCTTCCCGAGTCTTCTCCATTTCTTTTTCTCTTTTTTCTCTTTTCTTTCGGGCTTCGACCAACTTGTTTTGCAAGAATGGGATTGGGAGGACTTGCGACCCAAGAAGAGTGAGGGAGGGTCACACTGTTTGCATTTCACTTTTACGGGATGAGCTGTCGTGTGAGACTGTGAGTGATCGTGACTAGGGCCCACAATGCATAGACCACGTATGTCTATGGTCACGATGGTTTTAAATTTCAGTTTCGGAAAATTTTCGGCCACTACTGAAATCACTGAAATTAAGTGAAATTCAGTGAATTTCAGTCATTTCAGCTTTCGTTTCAGCCAAATGAGCGAAATTTTCTCTTAAAATTCATTTAAATATTTGGAAAAATTAAAAGAATTTTAAATAATTTTTAAATTCCTGTGTAGTACTGAAATATTTTGACCGAAAGGTAATTATTTCGGTGCCTGCTGAAATCACTGAAATTCAGTGAATTTCGATGAAATTTCACTGAATGTGAAAACCATGAGACTCACGAAGGCTTTCAGCTGAGTAGTTTACGAAATTGAACTCGGTGCACGAACTCTCGGGAAGTTTGGCAAGTTCCGACCAGTTTTCTGTACCGCCGCTTCATTGATAGTACAAATGAATTCGCGACTAGCACTACCCCTGGTTTTAAAATTTGAATGCGAGGTAACTCGATACCAAATTGCACGGGTCTTTTATAGACAGAGAGCTCAAAGGATTTTTATCGGCTGTTAAGCTTACTACTACCTTCATGGCGGCAAAAAATTTAACCACTTGGAACTCGTTGGTTCAAAGGATTTTCAAATTAATTGTATAGTATAGTTGAAAAAAATAATTGTATAGAATGTCAACCCATATGATTTTTTTTCTATTGAGTCCATTTGTTTCAGCGAATGGAATCTTCAAAAAAACATATGGATTGCATGCAAGCTTTTTCTAGGTTTTTTCCTTTTAAAGTGGGCACGCGCAAATTTATCGTGCTATTAGTTTTGTAGCCTAGTATTGTAAGCCTTTTGCAAATACATCTCTTTTTCTTCCCTGCAGGCCGAAGAACTAGTGAAACAGACAGAGGCCCAAAACAAATCAGTCCAACAAAAGGAGTGGATAAGTCAAAACAAGACGACAAATGGAGGCTTAGACCGAAAAAGAGAACGACACAAGCCACAAACAACACAAGAATTGTGACGTCAGCCCGTTGACTCATATTTAGTTAGATCTCAGTCGACTGTGCATTAGTCACTCCCATATTTTTGCTTGCCTTTTTCTCTCTCAACCGTTAAATTGGATTGCATCCCGCTTTATAAATAATACAACTAACCATTGTTGCACAACCTCTGCCGGCTGGCCGGTTCCGAGGGTGTACAGCGTAGTCGAAGGAGACGGAGGCGAAGAACACCCGTACAGAAAAGTAGAAACACAGGGTATAGACAAAGCTTTCTTTATTGATCTCTTTCTGTAACCAGTACGTACAATATTGCCTTGCTTATATAGGGGAAAGGATAAAAGGATAAGACCCACTAAACCCTAAACGTGGGAGAGCCCACCGTAATGGGCTCCCGCACGCACACGTATAGGCCAAGTTTCCCAACACTCCCCCTTGGGTTTTATCCGTATAGCCATGCCTCAAAACTCCGAAAAACCCAATGGAAAAAATATGGAAAAAAACACATGGTATACTTTTGCTATGTTGCACGAATTGGCTCATTAAAAACCTTATGTGAGAAACTTCATAAAACTCACTAAAGGGAAAAGAGTACAACTCACTTAACTTTTCAGTCAAGTACTTAATCATCGGGATCGAGATTTCAGCGATGAGTTTGTGAAGATTCTCCCCCTAAACCTTGCATCTCTCTAAGTCTCATCATACCCATTCCACGAACACATCTCTCGAAAGAAGATGCTGGCAATGATTTAGTGAACAAATCGGCAAGATTTTCACATGACTTAGTATGCAAGATTCTTACTTCGTTCAACTTTTGCAATTCATGTGCATAGAAGAATTTGGGGTCAATATGCTTTGTGAGATTGCTCTTCACATAACCCGTCTGGACTTGTGCAACACAAGCAGCATTATCTTCACAGATAATAGTTGGCGTTTGGACGGTGTTCAGCCCACATGTCAGCTGGATGTGGCCGATCATCCGTCGAAGCCATGCACACTCTCGTGATGCTTCATACAATGCTATGATTTCCGAGTGGTTCGTCGAAGTTGTTACTAAAGTTTGCTTAGACGATTTCCAGGAAATTGTTGTTCCACCACAAAGGAAAACATATCCAGTCTCAGACTTCGCAGTATGCGGGTCTGACAAGTACCCAGCATCAGCATATCCTACAAGCGTAAGATCTTGATTCCTCCGGAAAAACAAGCCAAGATCTTTGGTCCCTTGGAGGTATCGGAAGACGTCCTTGATGCCTTTCCAATGTCTATTGGTAGGCTCAGAACTGTACCTAGCAAGCAAATTGACGGCGAACGCAATGTTCGGTCGTGTACAATTTGCGAGGTACATGAGTGCGCCAACTGCACTTAGGTAGGGGAATTCTGGTCCCAGAACTTCCTCCCCCTCTTCCTTAGGCCTGAACGTGTCCTTGTCCCGCTGTAAAGATCTCCCAATCATGGGGGTCTTAGAAGGATATGCCTTATAAAATCTAAATCTCTTTTAGACCGTTGTACCGTAGGGGAAGCCCCTACGGTGTTATTTTATATAAAACATAGAGTAGCAATTACATGGGTGAACAAAGGGAGGGGACAGGAGGGGTCAAACAATCATGACCCAACCTAACGGTCTAAAAATAGGACACTGCCTGAAAATTACGAAAAAAGATAGTTGCACTGTCAATCAAACGCTGGATTTGAGGTTTCTTGACTCTGTATTGGTGCAGAAGAAAATCCTGCTGAGCACGCCTTCGCCAGCTATCTAGAGTTGGCACCACCCCATTGAAAATGTAATCATTGTGCACCTTCCAAATATTCCAGGCGACGGAAGCAAAAGTCTCCATGAAAATGGGTTGTGCAAAGGTGGTGGCTGCAAGCTCAATACGCTCCTTGACAAATCTTGAGAAATCCCAGTGCAATCCAATCCTGTCCCAGCAATTCCTTGCAAAATCACAACTGAAGAAAAGATGTTCTAAATCCTCCAGCATCGAGTGATTACAGAGCACACAGTCGTGACCACCATCAATCTGCCAGTGTTTGCGGTTCATAATGTCTTTTGTATTCAGTCTGTCATTGATAAGCAGCCAGCAAAAGACTTTAAGTTTCGGAAGGCATCTAGATTTCCATATCCTCGAGAGTGTTGCATCATCAAGCACACACTGAAACATGTATTTGTAAAAGCTAGCTGAGGAGTACTGCTGCTTACTCCAGGCAAAAGATCTATCATCATGTGTATCAGAGAGAGGGAGAGTATCCCAACAGAGTTGCTGCATGGCCTGATACTCTTCAAAAGCCTCAATCGAAAGGGGAAGGGAGAAATTCGAGCTGCGATTAGGAAGAGATACCATAGCTTTGACAGAAAGATCCTGGTCTTCTACAAAGGAGAATAAACGGGGCCATTTATCAGCTAACAGAACGTCATCAGCCCAAAAATCTTTCCAAAACAAAACCGAGGAACCTTCACCCACTTGGCAGGTTGTGATACTCCTGTAGATGTCCACAAGACTAAGAATATCCCTCCACCAGAATGAACCTTTCTTGCTCTGCGTTTGAGGAACAGAGTCTGAATACTGGGACCAGACCAATTTGACCCACGGAACATCAGCTTTTGTAAAGAGTTTATGCAGCTGCTTTAGAAGTAGAGCCATGTTTTGCAGTTCCAGGTTAATAACACCAAGGCCACCTTTTCCTTTAGGTCTGCAGATTTTATCCCAAGGAGCCAAACCAGCAACAGAAGTTGAGTCCTCTCACTTGTCCCAAAGACAGTGACGGCGAGCTCGATCAGTAGTCTTGATAAAACCTTTGTGAAGCTTCGGAGAACACATAAGGAAGGTTGGTAAGGCTGACATAACTGAATTAACCAACATCAGACGGCCGCCAAGCGGCAAGAATCTGGCACATGCATTCAAACGCCTCTTAATTTGATCACCAACTAGGGCAAGATCTCTAATAGTGGGTCTGGAAGTACCCAAAGGGAGCCCTAGATATGTAAACGGCAGTGTGCCAATGACACACCCAAAAGTGGCCACAAGAGACACCATATTTTCATCAGTAACATTAATGGGCAGAATACATGATTTTGCGTAGTTTACTTTTAGACCAGTGGCTCCTGCAAACTCCTGTAGCAAAGCTTTGAGGGCTAGGAGCTGGTTTGGACATGCTTCCATGATCAACAAGGTGTCATCGGCATACTGCACAATTGGGAAGTCATTTCCTGGGATAGGGAGAGGAGCTTGCAAAATCCCTTCATGAAAGATGAAGTTAACCATAGATAGACTGAAGCAAGTCTGATCCAGCAACAAAGAGAGTTGGGGAGAGAGGGTCCCCCTGTCGAACTCCACGTTTACAAGCAAACTTCTTCCCAGGAGTCCCATTCAAAAGAACATAAGAGGTTCGAGTGGACATGATGCATTTTATCCATCCAAGCCAACGATCATCAAAACCTTTGCATTTTAAAATCTCAAGAATCGCTTGGTGCTCAATGGTATCAAAAGCTTTTGCAAAATCGAGTTTCAGAATGATGCACTCCTTTTTAGACTGCTTACACTGATGGATATATTCATAAACCCATGCCACACAGTCCTGAATCGAACGCGATTTGAGGAAACCATATTGATTGATATGGATGAGCTTGAGGATCTTTGACTGCAGTCTATTGGCTAGCAGTTTTGTCAGGAACTTTAGACAAGAGTTGAGCAGGGATATCGGCATGTAATCATTTGGGCCCTCGGGAGAATTTATTTTGGGAATGAGAGTAATGAAAGAATCGTTTATACTCTGCAGGTTCACCTCACCATTCTAGAAATCACGGCAAAGGTCATAAAAATCCCATTTAATAATCTGCCGGCATTTCTTTAGAAACAATCCTGAAAATCCATCAGGCCCCAGAGCTTTGGCACTTGGCAGACCTTTCAAAGTTTCCTCAATCTCACGAACCGTGAACGGTGAGGATATATCAGACAAATGAATACTTCGAGAAATGAACTGAGAGAAATCAAAAGAAGTATTAATGTCATGTGAGACCCCCAGCCTTTGCTTATAAGAGTGCCAAAGGAGACCAGCTTTCTCCTCATGATCAACAGCCAGGGAACCATCCTCTCGAACAAGAGAGGCTATTGAGTTTTTTCTGAAACTGACAGTGGCCATAGCATGATAAAAATATGTATTTTCCTCCCCTAGTTTAGCCTAGCGAGCTGTGCATCTCTGTTTCCAATATGTTTGCTTGCATTTTAGAAGATGGTCCAGTTTCTTCTTAACTATGCATCTACAATTCCACTCAGTAATGTGCAGAGGTCGTTTGTCCTCAATCTCATCAAGCAAGAAGATCACCTCATTGCAGTTGTCAATGATTTTATTTAACTAGGAAATACTTGTGCACCATTTTCTAATTCCTTTCCGAAGGAGTTTAAATTTTGAGGACAAACACTTAGCACTATCGCCAGGGCAATTAATGGTCCAGATTGAATCCACCACATCCATGAAACCTGGTAAAGAGAACCAGTGATTTTCAAAACGGAAAACTGCCGCTTTGGGGATAGAAGTTCCAATGGAAACAACACATGGAACATGGTCAGAGGTAGGCCTAGCAAGCGGAGTGACCATGGTGTGTGGGTATTTCAGGGTCCAGGCAGTTGAGGTGAAAAACCAGTCTAGCTGAACCTGTTGGATGTATGCCCAAAAGGCAATGTATTTATACATCTGATTCAATAATTATGATTTGTATTCTCTATGCTATAACTGCGGTGGTTCCTGAATACGTGATTCGGAGGAAAGCTCACTCGCACGTGTAGGGAATATGAACACGTAAAATATACCCTAGTTCTTTTACGGACTAATTTATTGATTGCTTGATGACTGTGCTTTCCTAGTCATGGACATTGTTTGTGTCAGCATCAATGAGTGGCATAGTATTGGATAATAATATGGCCGGGTAGACCCAAGTTTTGGTATGATAAGAGATTCCGTTAAATTGTCTTTTTGTCCTTAGCTTTATCACAGTAAGGTTATTATATAACTTGTCCTGTAACCATGAAGTTATTAGGGTTATGCATACTGGAAGAGTTACTTTGGTACTGTCAACACTATGGTCGTAACTGGGTAGTAAAACGGCAGTCACTGGGTGATTCCAAGGTGTGTGTGTATCCTAATGTTCTGAGATGGAAAATTACTCCTCGGTGATTAGAGAGATACGCCCTGGGCCCTCTCGGTATTAAAAGGTATCCAATATGTTCTGCAGACAATACATGCTGAAGTTACACCATGTGGGATATCATAATAAGGAAACGAGTAAAGGGAACTTGCCGGTTAACGAGATAGACAAAGATGTAATGAATCAATGATTGATTCATGGTGACATCCACGGATCTATATCTCGGGAGAAATTTTGGTATCGCGAGTAATGGGAATGATATATTAAATAACCAACAGGTTCAACAGAGTGTCTTCGCATAACGGTAGCAGTTATTCAGATCGTCCCGGGATCTGACACTGGCCGGTGATTGGATGGGAACATCCAATTATAGCTACACGTTATCGAACCTGTAGGGTGGACACGCTTAAACTAGGATTGGTTAGTTGTGTATATTGGTTGGTCTGGAACATGGAGAGAGTATCACCGAAATAGTATCTGCGTGATGGATATGAATATATCAGAGAAATAACATTGTGATAGAAGTTGCTATCACGGTCGGATTTATTCCGAGGGTTTATATAAGAAGGAAATATTCTTCCGGAGTATTTTGTCAGCGGACACTGGGTGTCCCGGATCATATAAAAGTGTTTTATATGATAGGTAATTAATTCAGTGAAATATTTTGTAAAAGGAAATATTCAAATAAGAACCTTCATCTCGAATTTCGACATCAGGTAGGAACTCGCTTCCTCAATATCCTCAGGTGTACCGATTAGGTTCAAATCATCCACATACACCGAGATAATACAGAAACCATCTTGTGATCTCCGTATAAAAACACATGGGCAAGCTTCATTGCTCGTGTAGCCCTTCTGATGAAGGAAATCGCTTAAACGATTATACCACATCCTACCCGACTGTTTGAGTCCATATAGTGACTTCTTAAGCTGAACACTGTATAAACTTCTATTTGCTCTACCTTGGTTTGGAACAGGTATACCTTCGGGTACCTTCATGTATATGTTCGAATCCAAGTTACCATAAAGGTAAGCGGTGACAACATCCATAAGTTTCATTTTCAAGTCCAAGTTTACTGCCATTGAGATCAAGTATCTAAAGGTAATTCTATCCATGACAGGTGAGTAAGTTTCCTCAAAGTTGACACCTGGTCGCTGAGAGAACCCTTGAGCAACGAGCCTTGCTTTGTACTGTACTACCTCGTTATTTTCGTTTCTCTTTCGAACAAAAACCCACTTGTGGCCAATAGGGCGTATGTGGGAAGGAGTTAGACAAACAGGTCCAAACACCTCTCTTTTGTTAAGAGATACTAACTCAGTAGTTATTGCCTTCTGCCAATCTTTCCAATCCGACCTTTTCTTACAATCAGCAAGCGTGTTAGGCTCGGGGTCAGGATCTATGATTGAGGCAATTTTAATGGCAAAATATATGTCGACATTTGTCGTGGCTCGATTAATTGACTCACCAGAATTAACATAGTTAATGGCCATTTCGTCATGGGGTGCATCAGGCACATTCCCTTCCTCCACCGGATTTCCCAATCCAGGAGAAAGGTCCTTTAGCTTTCCCGCTCCAATGTGTGCGCACACATCTTCGCTGGGTATTTTCGATATAGGAAAATTCAAGTCCAGAATTTCATGCACTGAAATTTCCATGCTTGTGCCAGGTCTCGACTGGCTCCCCTCTTGAGGGGCAGGCTGTGATAAATCTCTCTTTGTCACAGTCTTTAGATCACTAAAATGATCAGGAGGTTGATTCGCTAAGGAATGCAAATCTATTATCTTTTGGACTTCTCTATTGGACTCAGCAGTGCGCGGGTCATGAGCGTGGATCCCCGTGGCTTGCCACGTGATTTATCGACTTTCATCATCAAGAGATTGATTATCTCCCCCTAAAGTCGGGAAAAGATCCTCGTCAAAAATGCAATCTGCGAAACGGGCCGTATGACAGTCACCTGTCGCGGGGTCCAGAAACCTGATTATGGACACAATCTCATAACCAACGTATATCCCCAACTTACAGAGTGGTCCCATTGCTGATCGCTGAGGGGGTGGTATTGGTACATATACCTGGCAACCAAACCTACGAAGGTGGGAAATTTTTTGTGCCGACCCTTGCGCAAGCTGCATAGGAGAGTGGATGTTGTAGGCCGATGGTCGAAAGGTGATGAGATTGGCCGCGTGTAACACTGCGTGACCCCAACATGTAGTTGGTAAATTACAACCCTGAAGGAGCGGTCTGGCAATGAATTTAATTCTTTTAATCAATGCCTCCGCAAGTCCATTTTGTGTGTGAACGTGCGGTACAGAGTGCGCAAGTTTGATTCCCGTTGCCATGCAATAATCATTGAACGCCTTTGAAGTAAATTCACCGGCGTTGTCCATTTGAATAGACTTGATACGATAATCAGGAAATTTATTCCTCATTTGTATGATCTGTGAGATCAACTTTGCAAAAGCATGGTTCCTTGTTGACAACAGGATAACATTGGACCATTTAGAGGAAGCATCGATGAGCCCCATTGAAAGGACAAGGATGTCGCCTAGAGGGGGGGTGTGAATATGCGATTTAAAACTTTTCCGGTTTAGGCTTGATAATTGCGGAATAAAACTAGGTGTTTAAATTAACAAGCCAACAACCTAAATATACTAGGCTCACCTATGTGCACCAACAACTTATGCTAAGCAAGACAAGCAACAAAGTGATAGCAAGATGTAAAACTTCAAGCACGAAGGCTATCACAATGTAAAGTGCATAAGTAAAGACCTCGGATATAGAAATAACCGAGGCACGCGGAGACGACGATGTATTCCCGAGTTCCTCCTTTTTAGGGGAGTACGTCTCGTTGGAGGGGTGTGAGTTTCAAACTCAAGACGCCACAAATGGCCTCACCCTATTCTCCGATGAACCTTGCCCAAAAGCTCGGTCCACCTTCCACTATTGATTTCCCTTTTGGGCGGAAATCAAGTCCCTTACAACAATCTTGAGGCACAACCCACAAAAGGATTGGGAGCTCCCAAGTGGCCACAAAAGGCCTCAACCGCCACAAAAGGCGTCTAGGGTCCAAAGACCCAAGAGTAACAAGCTCACGAACTTTCACTTCCACGAATCCTCGTGGAGAGCACAAACCGATGCACAAAAGCAATGGCAAGAACACAAGAAGTGCTCAAGTCCTTCACTCTCAAATCCCACCAAAAGCAACTAATGCTTGTGGGGGGAGAAGAGAGGAAGAACAAAGAAAAACTCAACAAATGGAACTCCAAGATCAAGATCTACTAGGTTCCCCTCACTTAGAGGAGGAATGGATTGGTGGAATTATAGATCTAGATCTCCTCTCTCAAATCCCTCAAAGATATGCAAGAACCATGGGAGGAATTGAGAGAGGGGCAAGCTTTCCAAGGTCAACAATGGAGGTGAGAGAGGGGGAAATTTCGTGCTTGGAAGAGTTGAGCCTTTGTTGCAGGAAACTTACACCGGAGACTCCGGTCTAGGAGGGCCGGAGACTCCGGACCCCGAGGGGGTGGAGACTCCGGCCCCAACCGGAGACTCCGGGGTCACTCCGGACCAACTCCGGACCAAAGGCAAAGAGCGCCGTCTTGTGGAGCTCTTCGCTCCAAAACCTGATGGGCCGGAGACTCTGGCCCCTGAGCACCCCTGAGGCTGGAGACTCCGGTTGAGGCACACCGGAAACTCCGGCCCTGGCACACCGGACACTCCGGCCAGGAAAAACAGCAGCAAAACTGCAAAACCTGAAATGCAATAACTTTCTCGTTCGAACTCCAAATCAGGTGAAACCAATTTTGTTGGAAAGGTAGCAACAAGAGCTTTCCTACAACGAAAACACAACAAGTTTTCCCAACAAAAACCGTTTTCGAAGAACTTGGGGTTGTCATGAAGATCACGACAAGCACCAAAACCCAACTAGGAGAAAGACCAAATAAGAACCAAGAAAGATGATGATGCCAAGAATGCAAATGTTTGAGCTCTCCACAAAGATGCGATCAAGTTACTCACTTGAGAGCCCCTCTTGATAGTACGCCGTCTATCCTATAACCCGGTCTCCCACCAACAACATGAGACCGGCAAAATAGAAACCCTATCAAGATCATACATTTGCCTTGCGCATTCCACTTGAGCTAGATGATGACGATCTTGATCTCTTCAAGTGGACCACCTTTCTTCATTGCGCTTTGCTTGGTGAAGACTCACATATCGCTCCCCCATACACCAATATGGGAGAGCCTCTATAAGGCACATATTTACTTGACCAATATCTCCAAATGGGTGACAAGCTTCAAGCATATGATTTCTTCGAGATGCTTCTCTTGAACTTGCACTTCAACTTCTTCTCTTAATATATATGATGACTTGAATATTGTTTTGGTCATCACTTTATCTTCTTCTTTCAAACTTGATACCAACACATGGTGTTCAAACATTGCCAATGGACAAGCCCTACAAGGATAGCTCAATGCAACCATTAGTCCATAGAGATTGTCATTAATTACCAAAACCACACATGAGGGCTCATGCACTTTCAACCATGAAGTACCTAAACGGACCCAAGAGGGGCTGAATAGGACCGCATATGTCCCCTTGGATACGTTCCAAGAACGCGGGGATTTCAACCTTCACCTTTAGGGGGGATGGTCTAATGATTAATTTCCCGTAGCGCATGCGGAGCACACGAAATCATCAGGATTCGGGAAAATTTTGACATTAACACTATGACCACTCGAGTTGTTAATTATATTTCTCATCATTCTAAGACCGAGATGGCCTAACTGATCATGCCAGAGGCTGAAAAGTTCAGAGCTTCTAAAAACAATTTTAAGGGTAGTGTACACAGACAGTGCTACAATCTTGGTGTAGTACAACCCTATAGCGAATGAAGGAAGCCTTTTGACAACATGTTTACCATTTTCATCGTGCTTTGTGATGAGTAGGTACTCCTTACCATTGTCATCATCATGGGTCTCAATATGGAAACCATTGGCACGAATATCTTTGAAACTTAAGAGAGTACGCGTCGATTCTGGGTATAACAATGCCTCATTGATAACCAAAGTTGTTCCCATGGGGAGTATAATAGTTGCTCGTCCGGAGCCAACTACATGCGGACTGCATCCGGCGATCGTTGTTATATTCCCCTCAATTTTAGTAATGGACTAAAAGTACTTTGTTTCTTTCAAGATGGTATTAGTGGTACCGCTATCGGCAAGGCACGTTTCCTCCATTCGGGCGCCACACGTGTTCTAAAATATAGCGTCTAATTAATAAAAATGAAGCGAGGAAGATGCAACATTAATACATAAACGCACAAATATTTCAGAACATAACACAATAATCTCTATTAAATGATGAAATAAATGAACGAAAACAAATTCATCCAATCGCCGATGAATGAATAAATGTTGGTGAAACAAATATTATTGCTCTCATAGAGCTTACAACCAAATCGAAATAATTGTATCAAATTGATTGCCATAAAGGAATCATGAAATAAATGAAGGGAATTTAGGTGGATTCTGCAAAGTATCCATCCACCTCAGCCCTAATCTCGATCTCACTCATCTTCTCTTCATTAGCGAGCATCGCCGCGGTACAGTCGATGTCCAGCTGTGGCGCTGGAGGGGGCTATTGGATTGCGGGTAAAACTTTAAAATTTTCCGTAACATTGCCGCCAAGATCTATTCTATGAAGATATGCTGCACCCCATAATGCTAGATCTAGAATACTTACAAACATCATTGCGGAAGATCTTGTGTTTGTCGAAGTAGATGTCGGTGAAGCTTGATGAAGAATCTCACGTCCACGCCGGGAGGTGAGATTGTTGCCGGCCTGTCGTCGAGGGACTACTTGCGCAGCCCCGCTCTAGCAGTATCCACACGTACACCGCACCAACCCGCCAGTTGCGTTCGCTGCCTAGAGCTACTAGCACCGACGAAGAGAGACAACCTTTCGGCGTAGTTTAGGTGGTAGATCTAATCAACTTATGAGAGGATTAGAGACGTCTAATTCTCAACACATGAGATCTACTAGAAAGAGAGAGAATAGCCACAGAGTCAATTGTTGTGTATCTTCAACCCATGGGGCTGGGGGTGTTTATATAGTAGGCCAAAGGGGAGGGGTGCTTGGGGTAGGGGCAAAGCCCTCCCCTTGGTGCGCCGGCCAAGGAAGGGAGGGAGGAGTCCCTCCCCTTCCCCAACTCGGATTGGGAGGAGGAGTAGGACTCCTCCCTCCCAAACCGCCTCCACCTAAAAGGAAGGGGGGGGAGGGAGTCCTTCCCCACCCTAACTCGGTTTGGGAGTTGGAGGAGGACTCCTCCTCCCAAACCGCCTCAACCTAGTGGGCCTAGCTCACTAGGGTTTCGGCCAAGGCGGGAGTCCCCCCCCAACTCGGGTTGGCCCACCCACCCCACATGGAGGTGCGGCCGCCTTGTGGGCCACATGGGCCCACTTGGCAGCCCCCTGGTGGTGGGCCCCAAATAAAAACTTTTATTTAATATTTTCCAATTTATTTAAATAAATAAATAATTAATTGTTTTGTCTAATTAATTCCTCCTTGAATATTTCCTTTTACAGAAAATTTCCGGAATTAATTACTTATCATATAAACACATTTACATGATCCGGGATACCCAGTATCCGCCAACAAAACCCTCGGAATAATATTTCCCTCTTATGTAAACCTTCGGAATAAATCCGACAGTGATAGAAACAATTCCTATCACCCCGGGACATTAGATGTCCGCCTTCTCTCTAATTCATAACTTCACCAGAACAAGTTCCTGTGACATCGGAGCTACTCCCACACTATCTCATTACCACAAAACTATAACTTTGTTCTCTCAATAAAAGATTGACTCACAGCTTAAGTGTGTGACCCGAAAGGTTCGGTAAACACAAATACATGTCCAGGAGCTTACCAGACAATAACCAGCATTGGGACCTAGATGGCCGTACTGGCTCCCGTGTGTTTACGAGTGAACGACAGAACATGTGTGTTACTCATTACGCTAATTCCCTTACGGACACGATACCAATGATATCTCGAGATTTGAGACAATGTGCTCTAGTGTGATTAAACCCTTTAATCATAACACATATAATTCTCGTACCGTGTCTGGCCAGACGATTGGGTGACAATGATAATACTGAGATAGCCTAGAGGATGTATCTCTCCATTATCTGGAGGAGTAAGTGCCATTCTTCAATAATCTCTGTTCCAATACATTATTCTAGTTCACACCCAAAAGCCACCGTTATGGTCCCCATTTACGGCAAGACGTTAGGTGACAATCAAAGCATGACTGTCGAATAAGCGGTCACCAGATATTCTCAGGGCATAGGAATACAGCTAATGAAAACTAAACATATGATCAATTGCTATCTTCATCGTTGACGATTAGTCTCATAGGAAGATCATACAGTGGGTCGGTTCAGTACTATTATCATTCCGGTAACAAACTCTTATAGTTGTGTGACTTATACAAAGTCCATGATCAGGAAAACATGATCATCAAACAACAAGATAGGCTAGTCTTAGAAACAAGACCAGGAACACTTTTACTTGTTTGTATCTCTACACATGTATTGGAGGTTTTCCTCTTGAACACGTTATATTTGCTATTCAAGTGCCCAATACAGTTATAGCATAAAGACATAAACATTAATAATAAACTTGGAGATAAATAATAACTAAATTATTATTGCCTCTAGGGCATATCTCCAACAGGGGCACGGTGTGCGCAACCTCCATGTACACGATGGCGTTTGTGGGAACCGCCACATGTGACTCCATAGGCGCCTTGCTCTGCGCCACCACGGGCGCGGCGGTGGGTGTGGGGATCATCACGGGCCCCGCTGTGGGTGCCGGTCGTGCCTCCACCTGGACAAGGTGCGTCTCGCGCGCCTTCTTGGCCTTGTACGCGTCCACGACGTGCTTTGGGGCATGACACTGCCTTGAGAAATGGGTCTTGGAGCCGCAACGGAAGCAATGATGGGGCCTTGCCTCCCCCTGACCCGCCTGATGTTGCTTGGCCGGGTGGGGAGGGTTAGGTCCCTTCTTGCCTTTCTTGCCACGCTTCTTGAACTTGGGCTGGCGCACCTTGTAGGCGTTGGCATAAACTTCCTGACTTGGACCCCCTCAGAAAGGCTGCGAGTTGAAGTTCTTTTTGAGAACCTCATCATGCGCCTCAGCCACCAGGAGGGTGTCGATAAGCAGAGCATACTGCGTGAAGTTCTCCTGGCGGTAGTTCCGCGCACTCTGGAGAGCTGATGGATGGAACGTGGAGAGAGTCTACTCAATCTTCTGACTCTCCGTGATTTTGGTACCACAAAGATCAAGTTGAGTACAGATCAGGTGTAAAGCTGAATTGTAGTCTCCCACCGTCTTGAAGTCCGCAAACCTCACACGCATCCAATCCGCCTCCGCCCGTGGCTTAATGGTGTACTTCAGCCTAGCGAACCGTGCCTCGAGGGCGGTCCACAGGGCTGAAGAACTCCGTTCTGCCATGTACTCGTGTTTCAGCGTAGTACACATATGATGGCGGAGGAAATGCAGTGCTTGGGCGTTTTCCGCCGGAGTGGTGGTGCTGTGGGCCGTCCGGGTCCCCGCATCCAATGCTCCCTTCAGCTTCCGGCCCTCAAGGACGAGTACCACGTCTGAGGCCCAGGTCAGGTAATTGAGCCCGTTCTGAGCCAACTCCTCAAACTCCCTGTTCATGATCCCAGCCATCTGCGATTTATGCAAAATATCTCAGATTACAGCAGGTAATCGGTTGCATAAAACGATGTTGATACAAAAATTTCAATAAGACTGCGTTCCAAAATTTAAAAGGGTATGCTAAAAATGCTCTACTAAGTATTAAAATAATTAATTACTGTAGTAAAAACTTGATATAAAAGCATATACATAGAGATATATGCTAATAATGATCTAAAATGCCCGAATATACAATTTCAGCAAAAACAGACTATTCTAGGAATTTACAGATAATTTATTCAGTAGGAATAAAAATACAGAAAACTGGAAAAGTACAGGTGATAAAAAAATGCGCAGATACGCATTCGGTCCAGCCCGTATCGGCAGCAGGCCGAAATACCAGGCCGAAGCCCACCAGCCAAACCACCCATGCCTTTTTTTAAGACAATGCCTAGTTGGGCCGCAACTGGCCCGTGCTGAGCTCACGCTGGCCGGCCTGCTGCTCACGCTGCCTAGCTAGGTCAGCTTGGTGGCGGCGGCCGTGATGCGCACAGGCGCGGTGCGCACGCACGGCGTGCAACGGCGGCACGGCGACGACTTCACGCGGGCGGGCACAAGCTTGAGGGCGTGCGCTCGGCGCATCCACGGCGTCAACGGGACACGCGCGTGCAGCAAGGACGCGGCACGGCCGCGGGCGACGGCGCCGGCGAGCTCGGCCATGGCCACGACGTGATGGGCCAGGGGCGGCGGAGGCCAACAGGGCCGCGACGGCGCTGTGCTCGGATGGTATGGCCAGCAGGGCCGTCGTCCGCGGGACGGCGCTGCCGACGCACATGTGCGGCCAGCAGGGTATGTAGCGAGCACGGTCATCTGGACCTTCTCGTGCGGAAGAGCGACGACGGCGCCACGTAGTGCGAGGCTCGGCGTGTTGCGTGGCGGCTTGTCGACCTATGCAACACACGACGAGCGGCTCTACGGCAGTCAGCCGACGACGTCTTTTATGTCGACACAGAAAACACTTCGGATGTCCGTCCGTTCATCTGGAATCGAGACGGTGCGTCGCACAGCCGGTGCGCCGCGGCGGTACCGTGATCATCAGGATCACGTCCGTACCGACTCCCTATGGTGGCATCATCAAATCCCCCATGAATCCGAGAGTATCGACATTGGTCGGCGACGTATTCGTCTGCTCGACTCTCGGGAGAGAAATCGACACCGTAGGTAACATCTAAAAAATACGATAGACGCAAAAACGGAAAGGAAATTGCGATACGAATCCATTTTGTGATCAGATTGTGTTTATACCTTCGCGATCGATGCAGGGAGCCTGCTTGACGTAGGCTCAACGACGGCTCGAGGGAGAGTCTCGTGCTGATAAGGTGTTGCACAACCTCTGCCGGCTGGCCGGTCCCGAGGGTGTACAGCGTAGTCGAAGGAGACGGAGGCATAGAACACAGGTACAGAAAAGTAGAAACACAGGGTATAGGCAAAGCTTTCTTTATTGATCTCTTTCTGTAACCAGTACTGTCGGGGGAATACTTTCTGGATTAACCCGCGGCCCAGTGCGACTTAACTTACTCGCACGGATGAAGGCCCACTTGGGAACAAGCCCAATATTGAACCGCCATAAGGAGAAAGATCTAGAAGACAAATCCCGGAGGACGTGAAGACCAAGTAGTCTCCGAGTAGGCCTCTGTGGATGTATTCCTTATGGGGAAGTTTCCTTTTGTAACCTAGCGAGCCTCTGTGTATATAAAGAGGACTCGCAGGACTTAGAGCGGGTCAAGCTATCAAGCCCCAAACCCTAGCTCATACGGCGAGTACCAGATCGGATCGCCTCCATTGTAACACCTCGATTATCATATCAATACCAATCTAGGGTAGGCAGGAAGTAGGTCTTTTACCTCACATTGAGGGGGCCGAACCTGGGTAAATCTGTGTTGATCTTTGTTCCTGCGATCCCAAGCTCGGAGATGCTTGACTCGCGTAATCCCACACCTACGAAGTCATCTATGACACCTGACGTGACAAACCCACGACAGTTGGCGCCCACCGTGGGGCCTGCGGTCAAGAGCGTCACGTTCCGCGCAGGATCCATGAAGGGAGCTGAAGATCTTGTTGTTGGCCGTATCATCACGGTCAATGGCACACCCCTCATCGACGATTCAAGCTGGGGGCCGGAAGCAGATTATTTGGAGACCGGCCACGTCATCCCGTTCGGATCCATCAACGTCTTCGTCGGCTTCATCGGTGGCAGGTCCGTTAGATCGGTCCAGGAAGGCGATTCATAGAAGAAGTCGCCGATGACGGGGAAGAATCCGTGGAAAGCATGGACTCGCAAGAGTTTGGGTCCATCATACCTGCCTTTGAAGAAAGTTGCTGGGGTTACCCACCAGAAATCACATCATCACCAGATCAAGAGATGGCACAAGTCGCGGTTTACATGGCCGGAGGAGCAGGTGCGTCAGGAACTGCTGGAGAAACCGAGGCATCGGCACCCCCAAGCAACCCACTTCTTGTCCCTGTGTCAGCCACGAACGCCGCCCTCCGTGCAACAGAAATTGAGGCCGCCAGGGCCGAGCTCCTGTATGAGGTTCGAAGGATGGAAGAAGAGCGCCGCAGGCTCGATCAGATAAACCAAGGAATCCAACAGGAGCGGCAGAGAGTAGCCGCGCTGGCTGCGACTCAACAACAGGTTGACCCGCAAACACAGCTGCGCGCGACTCAACCAACAGTGGAAATCCCGCTCACTCCAGCCGCGGGACGGGAATCCAGACGACTGCGGAAGGAAGGGTACCAACAAATCAAGAGACCCAGCAACAACCAAGGAGGTTTCACACCCCACAGGGCCATTACCAGAACCCTGTCGATAATATGTATGCTGCGGCTAATATCTTGACTCAGATGGTACCAACAGGCGATGACCCGGTCAATGCTGAGGCGCGGCGCGCGATTCAGATGTTAAGTACGGCAGTCCTGCAACAAGCCAATAGGGCGGAAGCCGAAGCACAGCTGCCCCTCGTACCAGCCAATCACAGGATTACGCAGAAAGAAGCGTCCAGAGCAGGCCACCAGAGGACGTGTCAGGAGTCGCACAGAGGCAACAGGAGCAAGTCGCAGAAGCGCAGGCGAATGCACCATTGATGCAAAAGCGGCCCGCAGATAACCCCGCAGGCGCACCCACAGCCCTGTCCTCGCGACTCAAGGGACCAGCGTGTTTCACTGAAAGATCAGATCGGAACCTTTTCCTGAAGATTTCAAAGGGCCACGCAAGGTGGCAAACTATAACGCCAGCATGGATCCAACCACTTGGCTCAACAATTACGAGATGGGCATGAGCATCCTAAACGCATCTGAAGAGATCTGCGCACGCTACCTAAACATGATGCTAGAAGGAGCAGCGCACATATGGCTGCAAAATTTGCCTCCCAACTCTATAAATACTTGGGAGGAACTGAAGGATGCCTTCATTAAGAACTTCCAAGGAACTTGCAAGCGACTCTGCAATATAGAAGATTTAGAGCGTTGTGTCCAGAAGGAAGGCGAGTCAAGTCGCCATTGGATGAAAAGGGTGGCAGAAATAATACACTCCTCAGATAATATACCACCAAGCTCAGCCGTCCTGGTGATGGAGAAAAACTGCAAGTTTGAGCCGCTGATTCATAAGCTGGGTCGCATGAAGGATAAAGTCAAGAGCCTCAGCGAGGTGATGGCTGCGGCTAACAAATATGCCAGCTCAGACAAAACCAGAGACGCGTCAGACGGAGAAGAAGAGGAGGTTGCTGCAAAAGGAAAGAAAAACTCCAACAAGCCCCAGCAGCAGCAAACGAGCCACAACAACACGAGTCAAAACAAACGCAAAAGCGAAGATGGTCACTCAGGGCTCGTCGCCAATGCGCGTGGAGGATTCAGAGGCCAGCGTGGAAGGGGTCGAGGATACGGCTCCCGTCCAATCAATATGCAAGAAGTTTTCAACCGGCCATGCGACCTTCATGCGACAGGTGATGGACGGCCAGCGGACCATACCAAGGCGCAATGCCATTATTACAAAAAGTGGAAAGAAGAGAGCCAACACAACGGGGGGAATTCCCATGAAGGAAACCCTAGTGCGGCTCATAACACAAACATTGGGCAGCACGGCGCGAGTAACCCCAGGCAGACGGGGCAGTATCACACAATAGTTATCGATACCTCCAAAAGAGAAGAGAAATTGAGCCGGAGAAGTCAGCAGGTGAACGCCGTGATACCAACAACACCCGCTTGGTTAAGGTGGTCAGAATACGCGGTAACCTGGAGTCGCGACGACCACCCGCCACAGGTACGGGAACCTGGCAAGTTGGCACTGGTTGTGGCACCATACGTTGCAGGATACAAGCTGACCAAAGTGCTTATGGATGGAGGAAGCAGCATTAATATCTTGTACTACGATACTTTCCAGCGTCTAGGACTCAAGGATTCCAGCCTGCAGCCCACGTCAACAGTATTTCACGGCATTGTCCCAGGAAGGTCCGCACGGCCAGTGGGGAAAATAACCCTAGGGGTAACTTTTGGAACAGAAGAGAACTTTAGAAGTGAATTCCTAAGCTTCGAAGTGGTAAAATTCCAAAGCCCATATCACGCCTTGTTTGGAAGAACGGCCTTTGCTAAGTTTATGGCCAGGCCATGCTACGTGTACCTACAGTTGAAGATACCAGGACCAAAAGGGGTCATCACAGTGTACGGAGATAGAGAAAAAGCAATAGAATGTGAGAAAGGAGATGCGGCTTTCGCAGAATCCGCCTGTGCCGCGGAAGAACTAAAAGGTTATAAGTCGCAGGTGGACCCAAACGATATGAGTGTGGTTACCACGCCATCTGCCGAGCCACCAATGAAATTCAAAGCGGCCCAGGACACTAAGCAGATAAATCTTGTTCCTGGCGACTCATCCAAGCAAACTAGCATTGGAGCACACATGGAAGAAGAGCAGGAGAAGGCCCTCGTGCTTTTCTCCAGGAAAATAAAGACATCTTCGCATGGAAGCCGTCAGATATGCCAGGGGTACCAAGAGAATTAGCAGAACATAGCCTCAAAGTGAACCCTGCGGCTAAACCAGTGAAGCAGCCACTACGGCGTTTTCATGATGACAGGAGAAAGGCAATAGGAGAGGAATAGCTCGCTTGCTGGCTGCAGGATTCATCACAGAGGTATACCATCCGGAGTGGGTGGCAAATCCAGTATTGGTTATGAAAAAGAACGGTACGTGGCGAATGTGCGTTGATTACACCAGTCTTAACAAAGCTTGTCCAAAGGATCCATTTGCTTTGCCAAGAATCGACCAAGTAATTGATTCAACTGCTGGGTGCGAGCTGTTATGCTTTTTGGACGCCTATTCAGGCTACCATCAAATCAAGATGAAGAGGGAGACCAAGAAAAGACGTCCTTCATCACACCCTTCGGAGCTTTTTGTTACGTCAGCATGCCCTTTGGGTTGAAGAACGCAGGTGCGACTTACCAAAGATGCATTCAGAATTGCTACATGAGCAAATAGGTCGCAACGTTCATGCCTACGTGGATGATATTGTGATTAAATCGCAAGTTAGCCAGGATCTTATTGGTGATCTGGCAGAGACATTCACAAATCTCAGAAAATACAACATGAAGCTCAACCCCACAAAGTGCGTCTTCGGAGTACCAGCAGGAAAGCTATTGGGATTCATAGTATCAGAAAGAGGCATTGAGGCCAATCCTGACAAGATAAAGGCCGTGATGGATCTCCAAAAGCCAGAAAAGATAAAAGATGTACAGCGGCTTACTGGTTGCGTAGCAGCTTTGAGTCGCTTTATATCAAGATTGGGAGAGAAAGCACTACCTTTGTACAGACTGTTGAAAAAATCAGACACCTTCGTTTGGGACGCAGAGGCCGACGAAGCTCTGACAGCCTTGAAACATCAATTGACGAATGCTCCAGTTCTGGCGGCTCCAAAAGATAAAGAGCCAATGCTACTATACATAGCGGCAAATTCCCGCGCTGTGAGTGCTGTCATGGTTGTGGAGAGACAAGAAACAGGAAAGGAATACCCTGTCCAGAGCCAGTATACTACGTGAGCGAAGTCCTCACAGCTTCCAAACAGCGTTACCCACAGTGGCAGAAGTTGGTGTTTGGAGTGTTCATGGCGAGTCGCAAGCTGAAGCACTACTTCCAAGAGCATCCAATAACTGTGGTGAGTTCAGCACCATTGGCAGATATCATTCGTAATCGAGAAGCTACTGGAAGAGTCGCTAAGTGGGCGATCGAGTTGGGACCACATCACATCAGCTACGAGCCGCGCACATCAATTAAGTCGCAAGCCCTTGCAGATTTTATTAACGATTGGACAGAAATCCAAGTTGCTCCTAGCATGGCAGAAACCAAATACTGGACCATGCATTTTGATGGGTCAAGACAGTTGCAAGGCTCGGGGGCTGGAGTTGTTCTGACATCTCCCAAGGGAGACAAGCTGCGGTATGTGTTACAGATACACTTCAACTGCACAAATAACGTGGCGGAGTACGAGGCACTGCTTCATGGTCTACGTATAGCAAAGGAGATGAACATCAGTCGCATACGCTGTTTTGGCGATTCAGACTTGGTGGCACAGCAGGTCTCCGGAACGTGGGACAGCAAGGATGCGAACATGGCTGCATATAGGAGAGAGGTGGACAGAATTGCTGGACATTTCACTGGATACCAAGTTGAACATATTGATCGGAGACAAAATGAAGCTGCGGATGCCCTGTCTCGGCTTGGATCCAATAGACAGTCAGTCCCACCCAATGTTTTCCTGGATGAACTGCACAATCCATCAGTCAAGCCTCCAGCAGAAATTGACATTGCAGAGCCAGAGGATGATTCAACTTTAGTCGCAGCCCTGCATGAACAGCCAGGATGGACAGAGCCATACATGGCATATTTAAGTCGCGGAGTGCTGCCGGACGATGAAATTGAGGCGCGCAAAATCATACGACGATCAAAGGCCTATACAATCATCAACAATGAATTATACAAGCGCAGCGTATCAGGAGCATTCAAAGATGTGTCTCACCAGAAGAGGGACGAAAAATCTTGCACGAAATTCATTCAGGCGATTGTGGCCATCATGCTTCGTCAAGATCTTTGGTGGCAAAGGCGTTCCGACATGGATTCTTCTGGTTAACAGCATTAGCAGATGCAGAGCAAATTGTCAGAGTGTGCGATGGATGTCAAAGATACGCTAGGCAAGATCATATGCCAGCCCAAGCACTTCGCACAATACCCATCACATGGCCTTTTGCCGTATGGGGTTTTGACATGGTAGGGCCTTTCAGACGGTCTTCAAACGGAAAAACTCACCTCTTAGTCATGGTGGACAAATTCACAAAGTGGATAGAAGCAGAACCTGTGGGAGATTGCGAGGCTGAAACAGCAGTCAAGTTCTTGAAGAAGGTCATATTCCGCTTCGGTTACCCCCATAGTATCATTACAGACAATGGGAGCAACACCTCTGAAGGGGCTACACAGATATTTTGCGCAGACAATGGGATAAGATTGGACCTCACGTCAGTAGCACACCCGCAGAGCAATGGACAAGCTGAGCGAGCTAACCAGGAAATTCTCCATGGAATTAAGCCGCGCCTTATTGAAAAGGTCGAAGCATCTCCAGGATGTTGGGTGGAAGAACTGCCAGCAGTACTGTGGAGCTTGAGAACAACCCCTAACAGATCCACAGGATTTACACCATATTTCATGGTCTATGGAGCAGAAGCAGTCATGCCCAGCGATATCATACATGATTCACCAAGAGTTGCGGCTTACATCGAGACAGATAATGAGATAGCTCGGCAAGACTCGGTGGACACATTAGAAGAGGTTAGAGACTTGGCAGCATCAAGGTCAGCAGTATATCAACAAGACTTGCGACGCTATCATGCCAGACGCATCAAAACCGCACCTTTCAAGAAGGCGACCTAGTACTGCGACTTAAACAAGATCACAAGGGAATGCATAAGCTGTCCTCTCCATGGGAAGGACCCTACATCATCAGCAAGAAGCTAAACAATGGGTCGTACTACCTGCTGGATGTAAGGGAAGAAAGCAGCGAACGCCATGATTTCGAGGATCGTCTCGAGGCACCTCGCCCTTGGAACGTCGCACACCTGCGACCGTACTATACATAAGAAAAGGCTAATCAGAGCCAAGCATCATCCTTTCCAGCTTTATAGCTGAGTATCATCACAGCCACTCAGGGCTAGAACTTCAACTTTGGTCGCCACCTAGGCGCGACCTATGCAACATCTGATCGCCACCCAGGCGCGATCGACCCTTGTATCAGAAACGGCCGCCACCTAGGCGCGGCCGTAAACTTTGTATCATCTCTGGTCGCCACCTAGGCGCGACCGACCCCATGTATCACCATGGATCGCCACCTACGCGCGATCCAACCCTATGTATAACACTCGGTTGCCACCTAGGCGCGACCTTATGTGTCATCATAATCAAAGCTTATCATAGCTTAGCCTATCATGGCAATATCATTATGTTTCTTGGGGTCTTTGTTACCCTGAAACAGCCGATTTATTGGCAATTATCAAATTTACCTTAAGTTGGATTGCTACTCGCATTATGTGGCCAAAGTACTGGGGTGTGGCGTCAATCGAGCTTGATTGCCTATCATGGCCGCTCTCGACCCTGAACACACATATTCCTAGGAAATACTGAGTCGCGCGAGTGCCCACTTAAGGATTCAGATGGCCTAACTAGAGGTCGATGTACTGCTTATAGTACGGCAACACCAATTACAATTACTTGTAACTTAACAATTGTTTTATTCATGATATCAAGTTACAGGTGATGACCTTCAGAGTTCTCTGAGAAGAATTGAGATGATTACCACATAACATCCTCTCAATCCTTGGGGGCTATATCATATTATCATCAAAAATTTGAAGATAGATCGTCATCAAGTTTGAAGCTATCAGGATACTCTAAAGCTCACGAAGTCAGATGATCTTCCAGGTGCGAGTCAAGGCCAAACTGTACAATTATAAGCCGCGAAACAAGGAAAAGCACGGCCTAAGCATTCAAGATCAAGAAGTACTATGAAGTTCAGGCCATGCTTGGGGGCTAATGTCGGGGGAATACTTTCTGGATTAACCCGCGGCCCAGTGCGACTTAACTTACTCGCACGGATGAAGGCCCACTTGGGAACAAGCCCAATATTGAACCGCCATAAGGGAAAGATCTAGAAGACAATCCCGGAGGACGTGAAGACCAAGTAGTCTCCGAGTAGGCCTCTGTGGATGTATTCCTTATGGGGAAGTTTCCTTTTGTAACCTAGCGAGCCTCTGTGTATATAAAGAGGACTCGCAGGACTTAGAGCGGGTCAAGCTATCAAGCCCCAAACCCTAGCTCATACGGCGAGTACCAGATCGGATCGCCTCCATTGTAACACCTCGATTATCATATCAATACCAATCTAGGGTAGGCAGGAAGTAGGTCTTTTACCTCACATTGAGGGGGCCGAACCTGGGTAAATCTGTGTTGATCTTTGTTCCTGCGATCCCAAGCTCGGAGATGCTTGACTCGCGTAATCCCACACCTACGAAGTCATCTATGACACCTGACGTGACAAACCCACGACAAGTACGTACAATATCGCCTTGCTTATATAGGGGGAAAGGATAAAAGGATAAGACCCACTAAACCCTAAACGTGGGAGAGCCCACCGTAATGGGCTCCCGCACGCACACGTATGGGCCAAGTTTCCCAACAACCATGTCCATACAAGAGTTTGAAGTGCAAAAAAAATCTGTTGTGGCAACAACGTCCAAGCAGAAAGAATTTTTAAGGAAGTGGGCCTACCTCAACTAGTTGGGAAGTGGATGTACAAACCCAACACCCAAGTTCAAATCCTCACGGATGCGAATTTCAGTTCCTATTATACTTGAGGACCAGACCTTCTTGGTACTCATGCAATTCATCATGGGGACCAGGCGTGGTTATTAACCAAGATAAAAATCCTGGTACTCATGTTTAAAAGGCTGTATGCATCCATAGTTGGTGCAGAGGCCGGGAAATGAAATTATCCCCCAAATAAAAGGGCAGTGAGCCTAGATCAACATGTTGGGAGAGTGGATATACAAACCCAACACCCAAGTGTTGGAGATATGCCCTAGAGGCAATTAATAAAGTGATTTTATTTGTCATATCTCAATTGTTCATAATATGTTTTTGTACCGTGCTATAACTGTATTACGCGGAAACATTAATACACGTGTGGTATGTAAACAACCAGGTCCCTAGTAGCCTCTATTTAACTAGTCCATTGGGCAACAGATGATCAAGGTTTCCTGATCATGGATAATTACATCGGTTGACAACGGAGCCATGTCATTAGGTGAATGATGTGATGGACATACCCAAAAGATATAGAAACGTAGTGCTCATACCTTTGACTGTGAGATCATATCAAATCGCTGCTTCTGGAAGGTGCTTTGATTGCATCAAACGGCATGTCTTATATAGCGTGACAATAAAGATGACACTTTCGGGTATCTGAAGGAAGCAGTGGAGGCGAGTGATCAAGAGCAGGATTTGTCAATCCACATAGCAGGATAGATACTCTGGGCCCACTCGGTGAGATTGCATCAATGAGATTGCAAGCATGTGACTAGGTCACGGGCATGTAATATCACAGACGAGTAAAGATAGATTTTTCAACAACGAGATCATGCTCAGTAATCGTGATACCGGAGAACGATGCTCAGACAATCTAAGTATCGCTAGGCAAAAGGATGAGACTGGACATCTAAAGGTTCGAACGATAAAAAACTTTCATGGACACACAGGGGCTATCATGGGTATCCAGATCCCGCTGTTAGTCATTGATCGAAGAATGTGTCTCGTTCATGTATGTGTGATCCTGAACCATAGGGTAACACACTTAAGGGTAGGTGACGATTAGATTGGATATAAGAGAGAAAAAAACCGGAGACTCCGAAAGCGTTCCGGGACATGTCCGATGTTGATCGGAGGCAACGAAATATGTTTCGGAGCTCGAATGAATTAAATAATATGTATTTAATATTAATAAGTGTTATTAATGATTATATATTTTTTATTTAATTAATTTCGAATTTTTAAAGACATTAAACCTAAATGGGCCTTAGAGGCCCATTAGGGAAAAACCCCAAAAGGGAAAAAGGAAAAAAATGGGGAAGGGGCCAGCCGCCCTAGATGGGCTGAATGGGGCCCACCAAGGGGCCGGCGCACCCCATGGCTGGCGGTGGCCATGTGGGAATAGTCCCACGTGGCCTAGCCGATGGGTGTGGCCTCCCTCCTCCACCTTTAAATAGGGGACCCCCATGCCTTGGAAATTCACCCATCTCCTTCTTCTTCTCTCCTAACTTGAGGGTGGTTCCGTTTCTGGTACTGTGTACGGGGAGGGAAGTCTCTCCACTATACGCACACCGCCGTGGTGCTAGATCCAATCTTTCGCTTCCGCTGCTCTGCTGGATCTAGAGCCCGGAGGTCGTCATCTACACCGTACGTGTGTGGAACTACGAGGCGCTACACGGGTGGCGCTGGGAGTACGTCTACTTCCTCTACACGACCTTGAGGTCGGCTTAGTCGGCTTCATCGGCAACGTTTGTGCGGGAACGTAATCCCGCTTTCGGTCTACAAGGGTATGTACTCCGTTCTCCTCCGTATAGTATATCTGCATAGTTATAGATCTTGGCTAGTTTCTGGTTATCGTCGGTAGGAATTTTTTTGTTTTCTGTCTACGATCCCCTTCAGTGGTATCAGAGCGAGATCTATGCGTAGATATTTCTGTACGGTTTTTTTAGAACACATGTTGAATGTGGGCATCGATTCTATATTTGTTACCCTCTAATGTGTACTTGTTTATATCGCGGCATTCTTCGATGAAGCGGCCTGGACCGACTTTACGCGTACTTTTATGCGAGACTGGTTCCGCACTTGACATACGACTTGTATCGTATATGTGGCTGGCGGGTGTCTATATCTCTTATAATAGTTGATATTGCATTTACAATGGAGGGCCCTGAAAGGGGTGTAATAGAGACAATTATTTAATCGTTGTTGTGGTTGTTCGTAGGTAAGAAACGGTTCTTTTACGAAAGCCCTAGCAGCCACGTAAAACATGCAAAAAGATAAAGTATAATGCGTCTAACTTTATTTTGCAGGGGAAATGTGATATGGTCGAGGTAAGTTTAGTAAATTGTTTATAAACTGTGGGCGCGAAGGAGACCATCGGCGCAAGACCATATCATGTCGCATTACATTTCATTTTGATGTCATGTTATTGTGTGCATCTTATATTATGTATATATTTATATATATATTTTTTTATATATTAGTTACACGGCGGTAATAATATAAGATGATCCCTCCTAAAATACCAAATAGTGTTCTCCCTTTAGTGTGCACCACCGAAAGTTCTCCGATACGAGGCAGGCTGTGACGATCGGGTGTCAGACGTATCTGCGTTCGCATAACGTGGGTGTAAGCCACGTTGCACAAACAATACGCTATAGGTTAATTTTGGCGAGCCTAGCATGTACAGACATGGACTCGGAACACAGTGACCGAAAGGTTAAGCACGGGTCACATAGTTGTTGTGATCGACATAGCGATGTCCACTTTTGAAGTTATGCTATCGGCCGTGACGATCGGGGATAGTATAATGGATTAGGGTCGTGTAATCATTAAAACGATGCAAGGGATGTTCGTTTTGAGTGGGAGTTCTGGTAGTTTTATTTTACTAAAACTTGAACCCATATTTTATTATGAACAAAGTCTTATGTTTTTGCAAATTCCATTATAGATGTCTCGCCCCACCTTTAACCTAGGCATGTTCCTTGAGAAAAAAAAGCTTAAGACCAATGGGTCAAACTTCATGTCCTGGTTCCGCAACCTGAGGATCCTCCTCACTCCCCACAAGGTGGCCTACGTCATTGAGGCCGCGATAGGTGACAAGCCCACAGACGATGCTTCTGAGGATGACAAGAAAGTCTATGCGTCCAAGATGGACGATTCCTCCTTTGTCCAGAGTGGCATGCTCTACGCCATGGAAGCCGATCTGCAGAAGCGCTTTGAGAAGATGAGTGATTTTGAGATAATTGCTGATCTCAACGTTGTCTTTGCGTCGCAGGCCAAGGCTGAGAGGTATGAAGCTTCTGAGCTCTTCTTCTCAGTCAAGATGGAAGAGCATAGCAGTGTGTGCGAGCACGTGGTCAAAATGTCTGGCTACGTTCAACGCCTGAACGCTCTGGAATGCAAGATTCCTGATGAGTTGGCGATTGATAGGGTGCTGCAATCGTTGCCTCCTAGCTTCAAAGGCTTCGTCATGAACTATAACATGCAGGGCATGGCTAAGTCCCTGTCTGAGGTGATCGTGATGCTCAAGACTGCTGAGGTGAAAATCAAGAAGGAGCACACGCTGTTGATGGTCAACAAGACCGTCGATTTTAAGAAATCTGGCGGCAAGGGAAGGAAGAACTGGAAGCCCAAGAAGGATGGCAAACATGTTGCCAAATCCAAGGCTATCAAACCTGGTCCCAAACCTGGCGTGGAATGCTTCTACTGCAAGGGAGATGGTCATTGGAAGCGCAACTGCCCCAAGTACCTAGAAGACAAGAAGGCCGGCAAGATTGTCGGAAGAGAGAAAGGTATATTTGATATACATGTTATAGATGTTTACCTTACTAGCGCTCGGAGTAATGCATGGGTATTTGATACCGGTTCTGTTGCTCATATTTGTAACTCTCAGGTGGAGTTGTGAAATAAACGGCGCCTGGCGAAGGACGAGGTGACGATGCGCGTCGGCAATGGATCAAACGTTGACGTGGTGGCCGTCGGCACGCTCCCTCTACATCTACCATCGGGATTAGTTTTGGTTTTAAATAAATGTTATTTTGTACCGGCTTTGAGTGTAAACATTATCAGTGGATCTTGCTTGTTGCAAGATGGATATTCATTCAATTCAGTATCAAATGGTTGTGCTATTTCGATGAATGATATCTTTTATGTTAATGCTCCTGAGATTAATGGTTTATTCTTGTTGAATCTCGATAGTAGTACTCACATCCATAACATAGATGCCAAGAGGATTAGACTTAGTAATGATACCGCCATGTATATGTGGCATTGCCATCTCGGTCATATTGGTATAAAGCGCATGAAGAAACTCCATTCTGATGGACTTTTGGAGTCACTAGATTCTGGATCTCTTCACTTGCGAACCATGTCTTATGGGCAAAATGACCAAGACATCATTCAACGGTTTTATGGAACGGGCGTCAGACTTATTGGGACTTATACATACAGATGTGTGCGGTCCAATGAGCATGTCGACACGCAATGGTTATCGTTATTTTGTAACCTTCACTGATGATTTGAGTAGATATGGGTATATCTATTTAATGAAACACAAGTCTGAAACATTTGAAAAGTTCAAAGAATTTCAGAATGAGGTTGAAAATCAACTCAACAAGAAAATCAAGCACCTTCGATCCGATCGTGGTGGCGAGTATTTAAGTTTTGAGTTTGGCACACATCTAAAGTCCTGTGGAATTGTGCCACAACTTACGCCTGCCGGGACACCCCAACGCAACGGTGTGTCCGAGCGACGTAATCGTACTTTATTAGATAGCGTGCGGTCTATGATGTCTCTTACCGACTTGCCCGTATCGTTTTGGGGATATGCGTTAGAAACAGCCGCATTCATTTTAAATAGGGCTCCATCCAAATCCGTAGCAACGACACCATATGAGATATGGCATGGAAAGAAACCTAAGTTGTTGTTCCTGAAGGTTTGGGTTGTGAGGCGTACGTTAAGAAACTACAGCCCGACAAACTCGAACCGAAATCGGAGAAGGTCGTCTTTGTAGGATATCCGCGGGAAACCATAGGATATACCTTCTACAATCAAGCCGAAGGCAAAACGTTTGTCGCTAAGAACGGCACCTTTCTTGAGAAAGAGTTTCTCGCTAAAGGAGTAAGTGGGAGGAAAATAGATCTCGACTAGATAGTTGATCCTGAACTCAAAATTCCGAGTGCCGCAACGGAAACTGTTCCTGAACCGTCCTCCATAACAGATGGAGTGGGAGAAAATGTCGAAAAAGCTATTTTACCTCGTAGGTCTAGAAGAACCCGTACTTCTCCTCAGTGGTACGGCAATCTTGTTTGCACCGTCATGTTAATTGAACAAGACGAACCTACGAGTTATAAAGAGGCGATGAAAGGACCCGAGTCCGAGAAATGGCTTGAAGCCATGAAATCCGAAATAGGATCCATGTATGAGAACAAAGTATGTACTTTGATGGAGATTCCCGAAGGGTGTAAGGCCGTCGAGAATAAATGGATCTTTAAGAAAAAGACTGACGCTGACGGTAACGTGACCGTCTACAAAGCTCGACTTGTCGCAAAAGGTTTCTCACAAATTCATGGAATTGACTACGATGAAACGTTTTCACCGGTAGCGATGCTTAAGTCTATTCGGGTTTTGCTAGCAGTAGCTGCATATTATGATTATGAGATATGGCAGATGGATGTCAAAACAACGTTCCTAAATGAAAACATTGAGGAAGAGTTGTATATGGTACAACCGGAGGGTTTTGTCGATCCACAGAATGCTGAGAAGGTGTGCAAGCTTCAACGTTCCATTTATGGACTGAAGCAAGCATCTCGGAGCTGGAATCTTCGCATTGATGAGGTGATCAAAGGTTTTGGATTTGTCCAAAATGCGGAAGAGACCTGCATTTATAAGAAAATGAGTGGGAGCTCAGTTGCATTCCTAGTTCTATATGTGGATGATATATTACTAATTGGGGATAGTGTGGAACTTCTGAAAAGCGTGAAGGAATATTTAAACGGTAAATTTTTGATGAAGGACTTAGGAGAAGCTGCATACGTATTAGGCATTAAAATCTACCGTGATAGATCAAGGCGCCTATTAGCGTTAAGTCAAAGTACTTACCTTGACAAGATATTGAAGAAGTTCAATATGCATTTGGCAAAGAAAGGTTTTCTGCCGGTTGTCAAGGGTAAGATGTTGAGCACAGCTCAATGTCCAGTGACGGCTCTTGAAAAAGCTGATGTGGATGGCAATCGATATGCTTCGGCTATATGATCGATCATATATGCCATGTTAAGTACTCGACCCGATGTAGCATTGGCTCTCAGTTTGACGAGTTGATTCCAAAGTAATCCTGCCAAGGATCATTGGATAGTTGTTAAGAACATATTGAAGTATATTAAGCATACCAAGGACATGTTTCTTGTTTATGGAGGTTGTGAAGAGGAACTTGGCGTAACAGGTTACGTTGATGCAAGTTTCTGCACAGATCCAGACGACTCGAAATCGCAAACAGGTTATGTGTTTAAGGTGAACGGAGGCGTTGTGAGCTGTAGAAGTGGGAAGCAACCCATAGTAGCTTAATCTACAATGGAATCGGAGTATATTGCGGCTGCGGATGTTGCAAATGAAGCTGTTTGGCTGAGAAAGTTCGTCATCGAGCTCGGAGTGTTTTCAAGCGCGCAAGACCCTGTGAACCTCTACTGCGACAACACAGGTGTTATTGCTAACGTGAAGGAACCAAGGTCTCACTCAACCGCCAAACATATTCTCCGACGTTTCCATGTGATACGACAGTACGTCAAGGAAGGCGATGTAAAGATTTGCAAAATACATACAGACCTGAATGTTGCAGATCCGTTGACTAAACCTCTTCCACGAGACAAGCATGAGAAACACCAAGCTGCTATAGGTGTTAGGCTTTTACCAAGTTGTAAACTAGATTAAATTGTACTCTAGTGCAAGTGGGAGACTGTTGGAGATATGGCCTAGATGTTGATCGGAGGAAACAAAATATGTTTCGGAGCTCGAATGAATTAAATAATATGTATTTAATATTAATAAGTGTTATTAATGATTATATATATTTTTATTTAATTAATTTCGAATTTTTAAAGGCATTAAACCTAAATGGGCCTTAGAGGCCCATTAGGAAAAAACCCCAAAAGGGAAAAAGGAAAAAAATGGGGAAGGGGGCCAGCCGCCCTAGATGGGCCGAATGGGGCCCACTAAGGGGCTGGCGCACCCCATGGCCGGCGGTGACCATGTGGCAATAGTCCCACATGGCCTAGCTGATGGGTGTGGCCTCCCTCCTCCACCTTTAAATAGGGGACCCCCCATGCCTTGGAAATTCACCCATCTCCTTCTTCTTCTCTCCTACCTTGAGCGTGGTTCCGTTTCTGGAGCTGCGTACGGGAGGGAAGTCTCTCCACTATACGCACACCGCCGTGCTGCTAGATCCAATCTTCCGCTTCCGCTGCTCTGCTGGATCTAGAGCCCGGAGGTCGTCATCTACACCGTACGTGTGTCAAACTACGAGGCGCTACACGGGTGGCGCTGGGAGTACGTCTACTTCCTCTACACGACCTTGAGGTCGGCTTCGTCGGCTTCATCGGCAACGTTTGTGCGGGAACGTAATCCCGCTTTCGGTCTACAAGGGTATGTACTCTGTTCTCCTCCGTATAGTATATCTGCATAGTTATAGATCTTGGCTAGTTTCTGGTTATCGTCGGTAGGAATTTTTTGTTTTCTGTCTACGATCCCCTTCACCAAGTTCAAGTCCTCACGAACGCGAATTTCGGTTCCTATTTATAGTTGAGAACCAGGCCTTCCTGGTACTCATGCAATTTATCCTGAGGACTAGGCTTGGTTAATAACCAAGATAAAAATCCTGGTACTCATACTTAAATGGATGTGTGCATCCCTAGTTGGTGCAGAGGCCGGGAACTGAAATTGTCACCCAGTTTAATCCACCGAGGAAAACACCTTTCTTACAACACCTTTTACGGAGGATGAAATTAGAAAGGCGGTTTTCCGGATGGAGAATAATAAAGCACCATGCCCGGATGGCTTTCCAGCTGAGTTTTATCAACAATTTTGGGTAGTCATTATGGCTGATCTTCTAGATTTATTAGGATGTTTGCATGCCGGACAACTAGATTTGTTTCGCCTTAATTTTGGGGAAATTGTTTTGTTATCTAAGATTAATGAGGCGGAAAGGATACACCAGTATAAACCTATCTGCTCCTTAATGTTAGTTCCATTTTTTTTACGAAAGTTGCAACCATCAGGTTGAATTCGGTGGCGGATCATGTTGTTAAACCTACACAAACTGCATTTATGCAAGGTAGAAATATCCTTGACGGTGTGGTCATTTTACACGAAACTGTCCATGAGATGCATCGTAAAAAAATTGACGGTGTGATCTTCAAAATTGACTTTGAAAAAGCATACGATAAGGTCAATTGGTCGTTCCTCCAATAGACTCTCAGGATGAAGGGTTTCTCGGAGCAGTGAGGCGTTTTGATTCGCAATTTTGTTTCTAGGGGTAGTGTGGCCGCTAAATTCAATGATGATGTTGGCCAATATTTCCAAAAAAACAGGGATTAAGGCAGGGTGATCCGCTTTCGCCCATATTATTCAATATTATGGCAGATATGTTAGCGATCATGATTGACCGAGCCAAAGAAGATGGCGAAATTGGGTGTAGTCCCACACCTTGTGGATGGGGGACTATCTATCATCCAATGTGCAGACGACACGATTCTATTTATGGAACATGACCTTGGTAAACCGGCGAACCTGAAATTAATTTTATCAGCGTTCGAGCGGTTATCTGGGTTATAAATTAATTTTCATAAAAGTGAATTGTTTTCTTTTGGCGAGGCCCAAGCCGCGACTTCTCAATATTCCGATTTATTTGGACGTGAGCAAGGTCAATTTTAAATTAGGTATTTGGGTATTCCAATACACTATAGAAGCTTGACTAATGCGGAATGGAAACATGTCGAAGAACGACTGCAAGCAAGGCTGAATAGTTGGAAAAGAAAACTACTATCTCTTGGCGGAAGGTTGGTCCTCATAAATTCAGTGCTAAGTAATATGGTACTATATATGATATCATTATTCCAGCTTCCCAAAGGGTCTTACAAAAATTGGATTACTTCCGATCAAGATTCTTTTGGCAATGAGATAGTGAGAAAAATAAATATCGACTGGCTAAATAGAATATTGTATGTCGACCCAAAGACCAGGAGGAATGGACATTCATGACTTACAGGTCAAGAATACAGCTCTCCTTGGCAAGAGGCTTTTTAAGCTTCTTACTGAAGATGGTGTTTAGCAAACACTTTAAGCGTAAATACATTGGCACAAGTGCTTTATCACAAGTCTATTGAAAACCTAGTTATTCTCACTTTTGGGTTGGCCTAATGGCGATGAAGAAACACTTCTTTCACTTTGGCGTATTTAAGATTAAGGATGGATCGGAGATTAGATTTTGGGAGGACAAATGGTTAGCCAGTTAGGAAATACAACCCTCCGAGAACAATATCCGGCTCTATACAATATTGTTCGCCACAAAGGTGATACCATAGCCGAGGTTATGCAGTCTTCACCTATGAATGTGATGTTTAGGCGATATTTAATCGGTCCTAGGCTTGCAGCTTGGAATACCCTTTTGGGAAGACTAGCGTCGGTCCTGTTGTCGCAAGTACCCGATGAGTTTCGCTGGAATTTACTTGGAATGTAAAATTCTCGGTAGACTCCATGTATAGGGATTTGGTTTACTCCGACCTACCAGTCGATAATAATAAGAAAATATGGCAGATGAAGATACCCTTAAAGCTGAAAATATTCGCTTGCTATATTGGAAAAGGTGTCATTTTAACGAATAACCTTGTTAAGCGCAATTGGTACGGAAGTACGAAGTGAGTTTTTTGTCCACATGATGAGACGATTAAACACTTATTATTCGAGTGCAAAGTTGCACGTTCTATGTGGTCAGCCATCCATATAGCTTATAACTTGTATCCACCACGAGTCGTTGCAAACATCTATGGCAATTGGTTACATAGGATTGATCATAAGTTAAGAGCTATTATTAGGGTGAGAGCGGTTGCCGTAATCTGGTCGCTATGGCTTTGTAGAAATGACAAGATTTTAATGATAAAAATTGTTTTCTTATGCAGGTACTCCATCGGTGCACATGTTTTCTTCGTTCGTGGTCCATATTACAACACGTGAAATATCGAGACCTTTTTACGGAGGCATGTGCACGACTGGAGAGAACGGCGAGGGATATTTTTATCCAACATGGATGGCCACTTGATGTTCAGATTGGTCCACCTTAGGCTTAGGCGTTTTACAATGTTGCTTTCCGTTTCTTGTTGACTTTGTGGATTGCGGATGTATGCATCTTGGTTATGCAGAGACCGGATGTAATGTTTAAATCTTTTGAATAACAAAGTCCTTTATCAAAAAAGGAAAAAAACAAAAGACACGATACAACTCTAAAAAAGAATGGGGCTAAACGGCTAGGCCGAGAGGAGAGGTGACATGCTACCTCATGAATTTCTCTTGCAATCTCGATCACCGTTTTCCCCAGTTTACTGCCTTTTAAAAAGAAGTTAACAACTGCCGCTCGCGGAGACAATTTCTTTTGCAAAATAACAAGACGAGGGACGGAGAGAGATTGTGGTGCGTTTGTTATTTCCTTTCGCTCAGCTCTGCGCCTCTGCCGGCTCAAGAAAGATTAACAAGATGGGAGCCTGTCGAGTGGATGGTGATCGACAAGTTAGCAGGTACTGTATATCCGTCCGCCGCCCTGAAAACCCCTCCAAAACCCACCGTTTTGATCGATGTCCGGCGACTCTTCTCGTCCCTCCCACCAACGGTACGTACGCCACCTCCTCGAGAATGGGCAGCTTCTAATCTCGCTGCTAACGACAAGCCATGCATAATGGCCAAAATTAACAAAATGCGACTAATATGGAAGCAAAATCTGTCTATCCTGGCACCTAAAATGCAGAGATTTATTCCGGCACACATTGTCTAACCTTGTTGCTATGCATCCATCACTCGGTGGTGCACAAGAACACAAACACCGCCTGCCGGCCACATCGATTAGTGCTAATCAATCCTTAACTAATCACGCCGGCCCGATCATAGCAACAAAAGCCTCAGCCGTCACTCAAGAGCACACATAAAAACCCACTTACCCACGCGCACATCGTCACACTCCCACAGTCCACGCTCCACTTAAAGTATTAGCTAGCTTCTCATGTCTCGATCCATGGCCATCAGCTTTCTGCTCTATTCTCTCCTGCTCCGCCTCCTCGCCATGCAAGCCGCGGCGCACGGCGGCGTCAGGGACGACGACGACGATGGTGGCGCCCTGATCACGTCCTGCCTCGCGGCCGCTGGCGTGCGCAACGTCACGACGCGCCAGTCGCCCGCGTACG
Source organism: Poa pratensis (assembly GCA_947311845.1). Classification (NCBI taxonomy): domain Eukaryota; kingdom Viridiplantae; phylum Streptophyta; class Magnoliopsida; order Poales; family Poaceae; genus Poa; species Poa pratensis. Next base: position 4,844,441 of record CAMZMU010000122.1, on the reverse strand, counting down.
GCGCCGCGCTGGCCTTCTCCGTCCAGAACCTCCGGTTCGCGGCCGGATGCGCGGACGCTCATCGAGGGCCTGCCGCCGTGGTCGTCCCGGCGTCGCTGGACGAGCTGCGCGCCACCCTGCGGTGCGCGAGGGAGGACGTGATCAGGGCGCCACCATCGTCGTCGTCGACCTCGTGGCGCTCGACCGCGTCCAGGTTGACGCCGGGTCGCGCACGGCGTGGGTCCAGTCGGGCGCCACGCTCGGACAGGTGTACCACGCCGTCGCCCAGTCCAGCCGGACGCTCGCGTTCTCCGCCGGGTCATGCCCTACGGTCGGCTCAGGCGGCCACATCGCGGGTGGCGGGTTCGGGCTGCTGTCCCGCAAGTACGGGCTCGCCGGGGATAACGTGATCGACGCCGTGCTGGTCGACGCCGACGGCCGCGTCCTGGACCGGGACGGCATGGGCGAGGACGTCTTCTGGGCGATCCGCGGCGGCGGTGGCGGCGCCTGGGGCGCCGTCTACGCGTGGCGCATCCAGCTCAGCCCAGTCCCGGAGCGCGTCACGGTCTTCGTCGTCAACCGCCCGGGCACCGTGGCCTCGGTGGCGCGGCTCGTGTCGACGTGGCAGCACATCGCGCCGTGGCTGCCCGACGAGTTCTACCTCTCGGCGTTCGTCGGGGCCAGCCTGCCGGAGTCGGACGGTACCGGCATCTCCGTCACGTTCAAAGGGTTCTACCTCGGGCCGAGCCGCGAAGCGGTGGAGATACTCTCCACACGGTTCCCTGAGATCGGGCTATCGGACCTGAACCCTCAAGAGATGAGCTGGATCGAATCCATCGTGTTCTTCTCGGGCCTGCCCGAAGGGAGCTCCGCGTCGGACCTGACCGACCGGGTGCTCCACGGGAAGAACTACTTCAAGGCGAAGTCCGATTTCGTGCGCCGCCCGATGTCCATCGACGAGCTGGCCGGAGCCGTGGAGTTCCTGTCGAAGCAGCCCAAGGCATACGTGATCTTGGACCCCTACGGCGGCGCCATGGACAGGATCGGGGCCGCCGATCTGCCATTCCCGCATCGCAAAGGCAACATCCACGGCATCCAATATCTGATCGAGTGGACGGCGGACGACGACGATGGCCACAGGGAGGAGTACATGGACTGGCTGCGACGGTTCTACGACTTCATGGGAACGTACGTGTCCAACAGTCCACGCACGGCGTACATAAACTACCAAGACCTTGATCTTGGCACCAACGATTGGTCTGGTCCTAGGATGATGGAGGTTGAAGACGGCATTCCAAACCCACAGGTCGAGGCGGCGAGGACTTGGGGCGAGAGGTACTTCTTGAGCAACTACGACCGTCTCGTCCGTGCAAAGACCGCCATTGATCCAGAGAATGTGTTTCGCAATGCTCAGAGCATCCCGCCTCTCGCCGTCGGAGCCCGGGAGTCGATCAGGAGTACACATGGCATCACCACCAAAGTCCCAACCGAGGACAAGGTAGTATATGATAGCTAGAGGCAAAACACACTACCTGCAATGCACAATACTACGTAGGAAATCCACGTGGCATCTCGAACGGAGCTGCATCCAGAGGTTGGACATGTTACGGAAAGACAACCGCATATCGACAAATTATGTGATTGTGTTTGTGTTGTATTTTTGCAATGTTGCTTTCCTGGTGCCGTCCAGGAGGACGAATTGTTCTTATTTTTTGTTGGATTGGTAGCTCGAGCTAAGTCGAAAACGAGAGGATTGTTTGGTACGTACTTGGTGCTTTTGCCGCCCGCTCGATGAAAATCACATCGATTGGTCCCTGGCGGGTCGGTAATGGAGCTTTGTTGAGTTTGTTGATATGATACTGATCACTAGGACGGTATATCCACGCGCAAGCATATTCTATTCTCTTCTTCCTTTCCTCTTGTCTGCCATGAATCGCCCTTTCTCTCGCCGTTCATTTTTTTTATAATAGGCGCTTTTTAAAACTTATTAAAAAATCCGCATCAAGGTGATAGACCTACAAAAGAGTCCATACATGGCATCTGCATAGCCGCATACCAAAAAAAGAAAAAAAAAGGGCATAAAACAGGTATATGAAATCCATATAGAATGGGTATGGTGACATCCATGCTGGGAAAAAATATCCCCCACCACCGCTTTCAACCTTGTACACACCTCAATAAATTGATCTCTGAGCCGAGCAAATAGGTGCACCACTAAATGACCTGCAAAAGAGAAAAATTATTACCATTAAAAAGAAAATCGTTCATATGACCATATTTTTAGAGGGAAGGCCCAAACGGATCTCTGCTTTTTTATGAAAGGATCAAAAAGTCATTCATATGACTATATCACTCACAGCATCATCAAAACTACGGCGTAATCACCATTTTGGTAGTGATGTAAAAAGACACGGACAAAGAAGCTGCGTAGCCCACCAGTCCAGGGCTGCAGGCTCAAATGCTTCAACAATTATATCGGATTTTTTTGCAGACACGCAAAAGCTTTGTGTGTCATCTAGAGATATATAGATAGACATGGGTGTGTAGTTTTGACTCCGGATCTCATAGGCCCGTGGTTGAGTAGAAAATTCGAAAAAATAGTAAACATTTCGTGTTCTACGTACGGGCAAAGTTTCATCATGAAATGGACTTTGTTGTGAGTTTTGAAAAAAGCAAATAAGTGGCAAAAACTCTCGAGGGTCGATTCACAAAACGCGACCTGACGAGACGAGCGAGCGAAGGAGGAGGAGTGCACATAACCACTCATATTCTCACTCACTTGCCAAGTGGTGGAACAACCCCCATATAAGGAGGTCTAACACGATCTTTTCCCAGCTTTCATGTGGGACTAAACATAGCCACACACAATATATCACGTTAATGCGAGTTGGTATAGCGACTCGCTCGCACCAGCCTTCGACATGGACCGGGCCATTTTGGAAATTTTTTATTTTTGTTTTCCTTCTTCATTTTTTAGTTTTTCTATTTATTTATGTTTTGTTTTTTCGATCTACTACATTAATAATTTTTGTTTATTTTTTATTTTTCATATTTAGTTTTCCTTTCTGTTTTTCGGGAAATATGTAAATACTTTTTCTGGTACTATGAACACTTTTTTTTGTTAATTGTGAACATTTTTTAATGGTGAATCTTTTTTGTACCCTTTAAAATTTTACAAAATACATGTGTCGCAGCAGTGGAACATGGGGTTCTCCTAGTACTGCCAAAGTGGGTCCACCCCATGTGGGCCCAAGATGAAGATGGACAAGACAAAGACTCAAGTCAAACTGGCGGGTTCACCGTCAAGACACGCATGGCCTACATCGACAAAGGGCTCCGGTCCTGGAGACCTTCCGGGTCCCCGAAACAAGCAACAAGGCCAGGAAGGACCCGAGAGCCCGAGTTCCCGGCAGGAGGCCAGGCTCCCTCTCAGGTACTTCCCCACGTCCCTGTGTATAAGCACTCCACCTCACCGCGGAAGACTTGGGAAGCAAGGCGAAGGCAGCGCGGGCGGGAAGCACGTCCCGTGGTGGTGTCAGCTCCTGTCCACCCCAAGGCGGACGCTCCCACCTAACCCAAAGGAGACGCTAGGCTGAGGAGAGGCCACGTCTCCTCCTAAACTAGATGAGGAGGGTCCTTCACCCCGAAGGTCCCTCGCGCCCCTCACGTGACCCTGCGGCAACCCCTTAGCCTATAAAAGGAGGACCAAGGCACGGAGGAGGGGGAGGTCGAAGCAAGGACGAACACAAGGTAGAACCAGAGCAAAACTAGACTAGGGCTGCGAAGGTAGAGGGGAAGGTGATCTCCTCCGGGTCAGGATCTGTCCTTCTTCTACCTCCAGCCAAAACCCTTCCGGGTACCCCATCCGGGAGGTTCCATTGTAAGCTACACTATGAAGAACCCATCAATCCAGACATGCAGGAGTAGGGCTTTTAGCCTCCGGGCGGCCTGAACCTGGGTAGGTCCTTGTGTCCCTTTGGTTGCATGCTTTGATCGTGGAGAGGAGAGCTTGATCTAGACTCCGCCCAAGAAGACGATTCTCAGCCTCCTTCGCGCCCCGTGCCGAACCTAAAAGGGGGTATCCTATACTCCCGGTGTCCGTGCATCGAGACACGACATCTGGCGCCAGGTAGGGGGCGCAAGCGCTGGATTCGTCTTCTTCTTCATCGACCTCAAGTTCAGCGCCAAGTTCATCGTCAAGTTCATCGTCAAGTTCTGCGTCGAGCTTTTCGTCCGTGACAAGATCTGCTCCAAGACCCCCAGCGCCTTCAGAGCAGTGTTAGTTTCGGCTCTCACGGAGAGGTGCCAAATCCGGCGTCCAAGATGACAAAGAAGAGAAAGGGAAAGGCAGCCTTGGAGTTCCTGCGGTACCCCGGCCTCGGCTTCGTTCTTGACGAGTCCTCGCCAGCATCTACCGCTAAAGATCGCGCCTTTTGAGTCCATTTCGTCCCTCCAGCCGCTTATGTCAGCTCTCTGGTCAGCAAGGGAAGACCTGAGGAAGGTGCCAGGAACATTGATGTCCCTCTTTCCCCATGGACGCATGGAGTGAAGGAGGAACTCTGTTCCGACGCGCCGACCACAGTGCTGCTTCTGGAGGAGGAAAACCTCGACCAAGACACATAAGGCGAGCCTCGGCAAGAAGATCCTCTCATCTACGTGCCCCAAGAGCTCAAGATTCCTCTGCGCAAAGATGGCCAGCCTGGAGTGTGGTGCATGTACCACAGATCTGACCGGCACAGTCTGGAAGATTGCCGACAATTCAACGACATCCAGATACGCCAGAAGAACGGTGATTGCTATTCATGCGGAGAACCATGACATATCAGCCGAGATTGCCCTCTCAACAAGAAGCCCAAGAAAGCCAAGGGGATTGCCACAGCTGGGGTTCCTCAGAAGGAAAGATCTTTCCGGACCTTCGCCAATGCATCCACTCAGACTGAAGAGCCACCGGAACCTTGCTCATTACCGGCGCACCCACAGACACAAAGCAGTCAAGGGCAAGCTGCAGCTAGCTGGGATCAAACCTTCATCTACGGAGATTTGGCCCAGGAGAATGGGATCTCCCGGGTCGCATCGTCACAATACAGCCAGGACCAAGTGGACCCCCTCAGAAGTACCGGATTGCTAAGTGGCTAGCATCAGGATCCCGCGAGTAAAGCAGCTTCAGGGTCTCCGGACCGGCACGAGCCAGCAAGATTGACGGGTCACCAAACAAGGAACATCCGGGTCCAGAAAGCTAAGACAACCGTGGGGTCTCCGGACCGGCGTCTCTGATACGCCAGCAAGTCGCCGGATCACCAGTTGGGTGGTCTCCGGGTAACTCGAGCAAGTAACACAATGGTCTCCGGACCGGCGCAAGCCAGCCAGTCATGACCTTAGTCGGCATTGGAGGCTATCTCGGTTGGAAACCTTGTCCCCGCCAAGAATTGCTGGGCAAGGCAGAATTATGTCTGAAACACGGCATAGAAGACCCGCCTTGGCGGCAGCGCGACAGAACGATTACCGAGGTAGTCAGAAGGAGTCAAAACGCGAGCTAAGTATAAACGTGCTTGCACGGGCTTGTTCCCGGGTACATCTGTTTTATGTGCTTTGGCTAAGGCGAAAGCGGGCGTTCTCCTGGGGCAGCGCCTTCGCGATGACACTGTCAGTTTCCCTCGGGCAGTGAAGTCATGGGCTGAGGTCCGTGCGGCCAGGAAACGGTGGGTACTTTGGGGGGTTGCGCCCTGTGTCAGCATTTCGGATCAGTCTGAATGCCCACGGCTGGTTAGCGCTCACACCTTTGGATCCTTCCCGAGAGCGTAAAGCCCCCACGAGTACGATAAAACTTATATACTTTGGGAAGAAGTTATTTACATTCAAAAGCATGAGTTCATAAGCCAGTTGGCAATATCAGTACAAAAGCATGGTTCACGGCCCTTGGTATTGTCCTTTTCAGGACTTCACAGGTTCACGGGTCGTCTTCTCGGGAAAGGCGCTTCAAGATTTCCTCCACCTGGCGGGTTACGTCTGGAGGAAGCGGCGTCTCGGGTTCAGGCGCCTCCAGCTCGGACAGCAAGGAGAGCTGCGGGTGCCGTTGGTGAAGCGCTGTGACAAACCGGGTCGTCACCTGCCTCATTGCCTGTTCCCCAGCAAGGCGAGTGGCTCTGCTAGCCTGCTCCTTGATACCCTTGATGAGCGAGGCCACGTACTTCAAGAACCCGGGATAGCGGACGAAGGTAGTGGAATGGTCGGCCATGAGAACAGGCGGAGAAGGCACTCCCAAGTTCGTGAACTCCTTCACGATATCCAAGGACCCGTGGTTCATCTGGAGCAAGACGTTGTGATCATCGCGGCGGTGGTGAGCGAATCGTCGCTGTTCTTTCTCAAGTGCACCTTTTGCTTCCGCCAGCTCGACCTGCACTCCCTTCAGCTGGTTGGACACCTGCTCGTGTTGATGCCACGCAATCTGAGCTTGAGATTTGGACGCTTCCATCGCCGCTCGCCCGTCAGCCAGCTCCTTTGCTTCTTTCTTGCGAAGGACGGTCATGCGCGCATCTTTGTCCTTCCAGATATCATTCGCATCGCCCAGTTCCCGGATCCTCCTTTCCATGGCGACGCGGCCAGCCGTGGCCTCTTGCTTGAACTTCTCAGCTGCTTTGAGGGCCTGCTTCTGCGCCTCGATCGTGGCCGTCATCGTCTCGATCCGGGCGGACAAGCCGTCTCTTTCGCCCCTAGCTCTCTGGAAATCCGAGAAGGCATGTTCTCGCCTCTCCCTCTCGCTCTTGAGCTCGCTTTGGAGTTTGGAGACCTGCTTGCCTAGTGACGAGGCGGCCCTGCTTTTGGCTCTAAGGTAGTGGCGCTCTTCGTCTTCCAGCTCGGCCTCTCGTCGCTCCAGCTCCTTCTCGCGGCTGGCCACTCTATGTTCCCAAGCGTAGAGCAGCTCTTCGTCCGCCGCCAGGTTCAGTTCACGGGCGCCAAGAGCCTCCTCCCCAGAAGGAAGCCGCAGCTCGCGAACCTGCGAGTGCTCCCCGCTGCCGGAGGTCGAGGGCACCAGCCGCGCCAGTTCGGCCCGGGCAGAGGACAAGAACTCCGAGACGTTGGAGAATGTCTTGGAGAACCCGGGGCCTTCCTCAACTCTCCCGGGTTCATGGCAGGGGTCAGCGTTCCGAGGGCCGAGCCCCTGGGGATGAACCCGCCTGCTTCGAGTCTGCGCGGTCCAGAGGTCGCCTGGGGATCCACGTCGCGCCTCTCCCCAGGGCCTTCCGCGCCAACAGCTTCTGCCTCGTCTGCGACGACTGGAGCCACCTCCCTGGTCCTTGGGGCGGACCGGGGGCTCGGAGACGCCTCCATCGGAGGTGCCGGTGGAGCTCGACGCTTCGACATCTTCGCCTCTCCGGAGTCGTTTGCTCGCCACTCCGGTGTCGGGTTCCTGTGCAAGAAATCAGAGCAAGAAGTCAGGACGGCGACAAAAGGGAAGCAACTCCGCATTCAAGGCCAGTTGCCAGCAAAGCTTACCGCGGGCTCTCTTCGACCCGGAGAAGCTCCATCTCTTCTTCACCAAGTCGCCAAAGAGGTCAGGCAAGGACATGCTTTCCTCCCCTACCTCCATGTCTGCAAGGGGAGGAGGGATAGCCTCCGACGCCTGGTCAGACTCCTGCATCGACGGCAAACTCGGCGGCACTGGCTGCTCCGGAAGTTCGTCACCCGGCGGGTTTGTCGCCGCCCCGGAAGGAGCGCCGGGGCTCCGCGCCCGCAAGGTACTCCTGGAGGAGTTGCTTCGTCGCTTTCGTCATCCGAAGACCCAGGTTCTTCAGGGGAAACGTCCCCGCGGGCAAGGCTTTGCCCCCTTGCCCTCTCTCCTTGAGGGCTGCGTGCTTTGGGTGCCGGCGGGGGCTCAATCTTGGTAGTACCCGCCACCCCGTACTCATTGCACTCTGGCATCGAAGATCGGATACCGTCGGCGGCTGGATCCTCGAACAGCGACAAAATCTCATCCTGGAACTCGAAGGGTACCCACGGCAATACGTAGCCCATGGTCAGAGCCCAGGTGGTCTCTGTCAAGTGAAATCTGGACTGTGGAAGGCTGCCACCCACCTGAGCAAGTTCCCAGAGCGGGCGGCTCCGGAACTGCAAAGGGGAAATCCCTCTGCGAAGAAAGTCTGCCAGGATCATGGCGCCCGTCACTCCCCTTGCACGGAGCGCAGCCAGCCTGTTGATGACCGGAACCAGGGCTTCCCCTTGAGAGCTTCTTTCCTTGGAGTGTGCCAATCGCTCCGCTGGATAATATGGAGTCATCAGATAGGGATTGGTCCCGTCAGCTTCGACAAAGTACCAGTTGTGCCTCCATTCTCCAACCGAGGCCTTGGTGAATGTTTCCGGGTACTGGTGCGCCGCATCACTCCGGAGGCAGAAAGAGACACCGCCAGCGATCCACTTGGACTTCCCCAGGCGTGGAGCGAAGAAGTGGCGGAATAAGGCCACCGAGGGCATGACGCCCGCGAATGCCTCGCAGGCATAGGCAAAGGTAGCAAGCATCATCACGGCATTGGGGTGCAAGTGCAGCATGTGCAATCCATAAGCCTCCAAGATTGCCGCGAAGAACTCGGAGAACGGAGGAAGAAGGCCGACGACGGAGAAATCGTGGAAAGTAATCACCTCTCCTTCTCGTTGAGGACCACTCCCAGGGCGCACCACCACTCCCTCAGTACCGCGGAAGCTCGCGGCCAGGGATTGGCGGACGCGTTGAATGGCTTCCTCTGACGCATACTCGCTGGGAGAAAAGAGGGCCTGAGTCACCCTCATTGAAGGCGGCGCTTCGGCCAGAGAAGCTTCCATCGCCATCTTCTCGGCGGCAGATTGTGACATTTTCCTCACTCCCGTCCTATCCCGCTTAGGTGGCATGGGCTGGGGGCACGAACAAGGAACGGCGGCGGCCAAGGCGGGGGGCGGCGATTGGCAAAGTCAGGAAGAAGGAGTCTCCTGCGCGGCGATTTGGGGATTTCGGCGAATCTGGAGAGGCAACGGCTACAGTGGAAGCCAGTCGTGGCTTATAAGGCATCCCACAAGTCGCGTCGCGGCCCCATTACTCCGACGGACGTGGGGATCGAGGGGACGTGCCGATTTCTGCGCGTTTCGCCCGTTGGATTCCAAGATAAGCACGGGGTCCGTATGGATCGCAACGTTCGCTGCGATTCAGTCAACGGAACCCGGGGGCTCGTCTCTACCTCGCCTCGGTGGATCCCCAACGGAGCTGAGCAAGGAAGACCAGGTGCCCGGGGACCCACTTTGACCTATCTTTAGGCCATGGCCCCGGCAGCTGGAGCAAGAGCTGCCGGGACCATGCCCGGGGGCTACTGTCGCAGCAGTGGAACATGGGGTTCCCCTAGTACTGCCAAAGTGGGTCCACCCCATGTGGGCCCAAGATGAAGATGGACAAGACCAAGACTCAAGTCAAGCTGGCGGGTTCACCGTCAAGACACGCATGGCCTACATCGACAAAGGGCTCCGGTCCTGGGGGCCTTCCGGGTCCCCGAACCAGGCAAGAAGGCTAGGAAGGACCCGAGAGCCCGAGTTCCCGGCAGGAGGCCAGGCTCCCTCTCAGGTACTTCCCCATGTCCCTGTGGATAAGCACTCCACCTCACCGCGGAAGACTTGGGAAGCAAGGCGAAGGCAGCGCGGGCGGGAAGCACGTCCCGTGGTGGTGTCAGCTCCTGTCCACCCCAAGGCGGACGCTCCCACCTAACCCAAAGGAGACGCTAGGCTGAGGAGAGGCCACGTCTCCTCCTAAACTAGATGAGGAGGGTCCTTCACCCCGAAGGTCCCTCGCGCCCCTCACGTGACCCTGTGGCAATCCCTTAGCCTATAAAAGGAGGACCAAGGCACGGAGGAGGGGGAGGTCGAAGCAAGGACGAACACAAGGTAGAACCAGAGCAAGACTAGACTAGGGATGCGAAGGTAGAGGGGAAGGTGATCTCCTCCAGGTCAGGATCTGTCCTTCTTCTACCTCCAGCCAAAACCCTTCCGGGTACCCCATCCGGGAGGTTCCATTGTAAGCTACATTATGAAGAACCCATCAATCCAGACATGCAGGAGTAGGGGTTTTAGCCTCTGGGCGGCCTGAACCTGGGTAGCTCCTTGTGTCCCTTTGGTTGCATGCTTTGATCGTGGAGAGGAGAGCTTGATCAAGACTCCGCCCAAGAAGACGATTCTCAGCCTCCTTCGCGCCCCGTGCCGAACCTAAAAGGGAGTATCCTATACTCCCGGTGTCCGTGCATCGAGACACGACAACATGGGCATTTGTATTTGAACCTACTAAATATTTTCATAAATACGAGAACATTGCTTTAGACACATGAACTTTTTCAAGAATGAGTACATTATTTTTTTTAAAATACATTATTTTTTTGACAATTTCTTCCCCTGGACATTTTTTACACGTAAATATTTTTTGAACTCTACCAACATTGTTTTGAACCCCGTGAAATATTTGTTTAACCACGTGAACAATTTTTGTATCCCATGAACATTTTTTGGACCTAGCGAATATTTATTTATTACATGAAATATTTTTAAATATGCATGAACAACTTTCCATGGTAAAATTTTTGGTTCACCTATAATAAAAGAATTGTCTTGTAGGTTTAAAAAAAATTCACTTACTTCAAAAATATATTATTGCATTTCAAAATGTTCACAAATCTTGAAAAAATGATTGAATTTTTCACGTGTTAAACAATTATTAATATTTTTACGTGAAAAATAGAAGGCAAAAAAGTAAAACATGTAAAGTATATTAATGAGGATGAAATAAAAAAATTAAAAGGAAAGAAAACAACAAAAAATACTACTCCTTCCGTATCAATACAGACTATACATACGGAATGAAATGAGTGAATCTACACACTAATACACGTCTAAATAAATCCATATCTAAAAATGCTAAAACATCTTATATTTTGGTCAATGTTCAAGATATCGTTTTATCGTTTACTGCTTGTTCGGACTCATATTAGAGATTAATCACTTATCGGCCGATTAATAGATTTTATCGGTCGCCTATTTATCGGCTTGTTTTTTGTAAATTCAAAATTTGAGCACAAATGTTTGTAGAACATGCTATGCAAAACCAACATTGGAGTATTGGACAGAAGTGTTATCTTGATTCCTTGCATTTGAATCAACAAAAATGGTAAAGAGGTCGAGCTAATGTACAGTTCGACAAGAGTATTGGCTGATAAATTGGTTGTCAGACCAATAAATCGAGATAAGATACCTGATATGTGACAAAATTCGAACTAAATCGGCCGATAAATCAGATGTCAGACTAAATGTTGTAATTTTATCGGTCAACCAACGATTCACGATTAATCGGCCGATTAATCGGCATATCGGCCGTTTTTTAAACACTGGTTTTGGTATGGAGGTAGCATATGTTATTGGGCTACCAAAGTTAGTTCAGTAGCACAGCCGATGTGGGCGATTTGCCGCATACTACTCGCTAAGTGCGTCTCCAGTGCTTATGCCTTTAGAAGGCCATAAGATGGGTCCACCTCATCCGCTATAGCAGCACATAATTCTTTCAATGCTTATTTTCATTGTGGTTGTTAAATCATCTCTAACAGATCCCCCGTAAAACGCGTCCCAGAAAACATGTTTCGGGTACCACCGTAAAATGGTTTGACGTACCGCACGGTTTGGAGGCCGGCCCGTCCCTCTGGTCCGACACTGCCCTCGAAGCCTTTAGGCCACCTCCAACACGCCGACCCATTTGGTCCGTTTCTGTTTGATTTGAGAAATACGATGGCCCAACGCGCCGACGCATTTGGCCAGGTGTCCGTTTTATGTACGCGTGGACACAATTTCGACCCAAATTTGACCCGGCTTTGTGTCGGCACGGACAAGCGCGGTCGGCCGCGCAGCGCTCCCCTTGTCCTCCCCTGGCCTGCCCGCCAGCCACACCAAAATCATTCCCCTCCTCGCAGTCGTCGAGTACTTTCCGACGGTGCGGACGTAGCACAGCTCCTCGGTTCAACTTCCGGCGAGACGCGCATATAAAACACCTAAGCAGGCAAGCAACCACCTCGATGGATGCAATCAGCTAGCTAGCTATTCACGATCACAAGAAAACAATACGCTGGGGTCGATTTGATTGCTAGAGGTGCGATACGCACCTCTCTCTCTTTTCTTTATTTCTTCTCTCTCAAACCGATACAGGATTACACGATAGGACTTAGCTTATATACACGCATACACGAGACAAGCTATCCTACTCGGAGTGCAATTCCTATACAACTCGGATACTACGTCCGTGTATGATACGCACACGCGTTGCCGTGCCGGCTATGATCGTGCTTACCGTTTCAAACATTCACCCCCTAAGCACGACGTGTGCTTCACTTCGACCTGGGTTCCAGATACGCCTATTACTTTGCGTAGGTGTTACCTTTGGCATTGCTTTCGCCGCTTCAGCCTTCTTCATCGACATTGCTTTCGTCGTTCCTCGAGGTTTCCATGACATCGAATTTGCTTTTGTCGACTCATCTGCACTTCGACGACAACAATCATTTTTGTCGACGTCTTCAAACATCATCTTTGCTTCGATGCTTTTGAAGCAATCTTCTGTGTACTTTATCGGCTTCATCTCCGATATAATTACTTTGAACAAATGTAGCCGCGCAAGATACATCTCACCTTCATCTTGTTGCTCTTCCGCCAGCAACGCCGGCCTTGCTTGACGCTAACACTCTCCTATATTTTGCGTCTTCTTTAGGTACTCCATGATGTATTCCGGCTGAACGCCCCTAGATCGCTTCCCGGTCCACCCGATTCAGCTGGGTTGCTCCTGTCTTCTGGACCGGTCCGAGCAGCACAAGAGCTGCCACCATCCGGCCTGCTTCCTGAGTTCCCATTTGACTCTTCTTCTACCGCTTGGCTCGCCGTGTCGCCAGCACGTGCGACCATGGCTGCTTCTGGCCGACCGACCGAATTACCAGCATATCCTTCCAACCAAGATGGCCTGCCTCTGCTTTTGCTTCCTTGATCACTAGGGCACTTGGCTGCTTTCCACGACCTGCTACCATGTCGGAACAAGCTGATGTGCACCAACGCCATGTTTTAACTAGCTTGGCACACCACGTGAGCTGACCATGCTACTGCATGCATGCCTTGCTTGCCACGGGCCTACACCCAATGCATCTCCATGTGCGTCCCTTGGTTTGCTCGCCTGCCCACCATGCTGAGTTCCTGGAGCGTTGCTTTTCTCTTCGGCAACCACTCCTTTGCGCTACGACGCGACACGCGCCACACTTCATGGACCTCTGACGTCATGTACGCCCTCACTTCTTTCTCCTGCGATGCGACATCACACTGATGGGGATGTCCAACCGGGTAGGCCCAGGACCACGAGTCGGACCACAAGACCGGGTGGCCCAAAGCCCACTCGGAGGACATCTTTCAGGATACCGGGTTCTCGAAGAACCCGGCAGGCCGGCTCGACAAGGCGCAAACGGATATCTCCGAATCGGCTAACGATCTATGTATCCCGAAGAATGCGCTCCACGAAGCCGCACCTGTAGCAAGTTACCTAGCGCCGCCTAGGTCACCCGTCATTTCCCTGTAAACCCTAGTCGGCTCCCTATATAAAGCCGACTAGGCGCAACCCTAGAGGACAGACTCATCTCATTCCATCGCCTCCGGAGCAACCTTACGCTCGGGTGTGCACACCATTGTACACCCCATTAAGATCCAAATACATATAGCAGGAGTAGGTCTTTACCTCGAACCTGGGTAAACTCTGTGTGTGCTACCTCTCCGTGAATCCTAAGTCGCCTGGCTCACACCCGAGTTAAGCCACCCCCTATGGCATCTGCCGTGACTAACCCATGACAGTTGGCGCCCACCGTGGGGCCATCGATCGCTGGAATTTACTTCATGGAGAGTCCTGAACCCGGCACCGGCGTGTACTTCAGCCGTAACGCCATGCCGAGTCGCGGCGACATCGTCAGCGGCATCTACTTCGAGCAAGATGGCATCGGCTACGTCGCCGATCCACACACTTGGGGCGCACCCATGAGCGCCCTGATCTCCCACGCGATGGCCATCCCTTTCGGGACAGCCGTCACCGCCTACGTCGGCTTCCGCGGCTCCGAGGAGGAAGGCGTCACCTACGACTGCAGCGACGATGACGTCATCCCCTGGCCCGACACAGCCGACCAGGCCGCCATTGACACCACGGTCGAGAACTACACCGCGCCCCCTTCACCTGCCAAGACCGTCCAGATCTCGGACGACGGTGACACGGGTCGATCTTGCCTGTCCTCGACTACGAGTCGGAGGGCTCGACCGATCTGGCCTCGGACGGCTCGGCAACACCCGCCCTCATCTACATGACAGGCGAGGCGGCAAATACTGCCGCCGCAGACGTTGACGCGCAGAAGCAGGCGCGTGAGAAACAACAGCGCGACTAACAGGTCACGCGAGACAAGCAGCTGCAGTGCGACTGGCTCGCGCAGGAGAAGCGGGACCACGATGAGTCCCTCAATGCGCTTTGCGCTCAAGCGGGTCACATCACCGACCCGCTCGTGATACCCGTCACACCGGCCAACGCAGCCGACCAGGCACGCCACCTCGAGGACTTGCGCCTCAAGATGGCGCGTCAGCAGGAAGAGATCCGCAAGAAGGAGATGCAGATCGACGCCCAGACAACGGCGCTGTCAGCGGTAACCAAGTACCACGTCAAGCGTCACTCCCGGCTACCAGCCGGGCCATACGGCACATCGACCCGTGTGCTCGACAACGACTTCGCGCACGAGGTCGAACTCGAGAGGCAGCGCGAGGAATGCCGCAGGGTTCAGCCCAGCGGCTCGAACCAGGCGCCACGGCTGCCTCGCCCGCTGATGCCGCCACCCGCGCCTCGGCCTCCTCCGAACTCGGCGCAGCCTCCTCCGCAGCAGAGGAACGATGACGACGCCGACCTTGCGGTCTTCGGCACGCCCGTCGATTGCATGACCGCCGCCGCATCTCTCTTCAAGAGATTGCGGGTTAAGGACAACCCCTACTACAGCAAGGGGTGCAAGCTGGTGGACAAGGCCCTGGAACTCCAGGAAAACATGCCGCAGTCCAACGGCAAGGTCTACTCCAGGCAGCAGCCTAGCGAGAAAGCGGCTTCGACGCAGCATCGGAGCCACGGGGACGGAGGCCCCCCCAGGCGCAGCGCTGCTCCGCAGCCACCGCGCAGCCGGCAGTGTCGAGCAACGCGGCGGCTGGAGGCAACCCGCCTTGGCTCGCCCGCAATGACGCCCGACACACCATCAACAACAACCAGGCGCGCTCCAACCACTCCGCTCCAGACATGCGCCTCTGATGTCTACGCACGCTTTTATTCTTGTAGACAGTGTTGGGCCTCCAAGTACAGAGGTTTGTAGGACAACAGCAAATTTCCCTTAAGTGAGTAACCCAAGGTTTATCGAATTCAGGGAGGTAGAGGTCAAAGATATCCCTCTCAAGTAACTCTGCAATTAAGATACAAGAAGTCTCTTGTGTCCCCAACACACCCAATACATTTGTGAGGTGTATAGGTGCACTAGTTCGGCGAATAGATAGTAAAATACAAGTGATATGGATGATTACAAGTGGTAATTGTCATCTGTAGTAAAAATGGCAGCGAGCGAAC
Source organism: Poa pratensis (assembly GCA_947311845.1). Taxonomy (NCBI): domain Eukaryota; kingdom Viridiplantae; phylum Streptophyta; class Magnoliopsida; order Poales; family Poaceae; genus Poa; species Poa pratensis. The sequence continues at coordinate 4,828,813 of CAMZMU010000122.1, read as the reverse complement.
ATGCAGTAGAACTGGAAATAAATGGTGCTTCGATGCTTGGAAACAAGGCCTAGGGATCATACTTTCACTACTGGTCACTCCCAACAATAGTAATATAACTGAACACATATAAATACTTCCTCATCAATATACAACTTAGATGCTACTCTCCTGTTGGATAACGAACACCATTACTACTGCGTAGGGCTATAAAAACACACCTTAAAGTTCGTCATTCCACATCTAGGACACCTCGCACTGTCACTATGAGCATCCAAGATAGTACTAAACAAACACCACAATTTTATAGAGACATCCAACACTAGAACAATTCATGGTAAGTATCCCTCTAATATTTAATCCAAAGAGTCACACACGCCACCCGCACTGTCACCATGGTTTTGTGTTGTCACATGACTCCGGAGATTATAATGATAAAACCAATTGAGTAGCAGATCCATAACATAATGAAGGGGAAACATCTATGAATGGAACTAGATTACAATGCTCATGATCACATAAAGATCACACCATGGGAGAGAGAGATAAACCACATAGCTACCGGCATGAGCCACTCCCTCCTCATCATGGGAAGCAACAATGGCGATGAAGATGGCTCCGGGGGCACTTCCCCGTCCCGACAGGGTACCGGAACAGAGACTTCTGTCCCCCGAATTAGGGTTTCGGATGGCGGCGGAGCTCGGAGTCGTATTTGGGAAAATCTTTCGGGTGGTCGTGAGTTTTAGGTCAGGAGGGTCTTTATAGGCGAAGAGGTGACGCGAGGCGGTGCACTAGTCAACGACCCCACCCCTAGGCGCCACCCTCTCTCCGCCACGCCTAGGTATGGTGTGGAGGTTGTGGGCCTCCCCCGGACTTGTCCTTCTGGCCCACGGAGTCTTCTGGCGAAATAGAATTTCTGTAATTTTTGGGATTTTTCTGAGCACTTTGGTTTTTGGACCTTTTTTGCAATGCACAGACATAATAAACAGAAACTGGCACTGTGGCATCTTGTTAATAGGTTAGTTTCAGAAAATGCATAATAATGGTATGAAGTGTATATAAAACATGTAGCAATTGGTATAAAACATGCATGGAACATCAAAAATTATAGATACGTTTGAGACGTATCCTACTCGTCCTCGAATAGGTAAACGATAATAACAATATAATTTTTGTAGTGACATGCTACCAACACAATCTTGATCAAATAGTAATGTAAAGCACATGAACTGAATGAAGTGATCCAAGACAATTATCTATAGTTGCTATAAAGTAAACTTCTGTTTTTTCGCAGGTCGTCGATTTTCTCTTCGGGTTGCGGTGCAGGATGTGCCGGGTCTTGATTCCTCTTCGTCGGCGCCGGCTTTTGTTCACCTATGGATCAACCGTGCTTTTAATGTACCTAATCTAATGGTATGTTTTATTCATTGGTTCCCGGTTCGTGTTTTCATATTTCTATGATTGTTTGTTGGTTGTTTTGACACAATTTTGTTTTTGCAGATCGGTTTGTTGCTATTTTCATTTTATATGTTGTTTGGTTTCTTTCGTGTTTTTATATTAGTTTTATGACCATTTTATTTTATTTTATTTGCAGGGCGTTCTCTTACTCGGGAATATCTCATGCGTGGGTGTTTATTTTTTGCCCTTTTGGCTTCGTGTTTATGCTACTTCTGTGATGAGTTATTCTGGTTGGTGGGCATTGCCATCTCCCCATGGGATCTGGCCGGCTTACTGGTCGGTTGGAGCTAGTCGGCTTAGTGGTAAGTTGTTCTTTCAGTTTAAGTCGGTCCTGTTGAGGTTAGTTTATGCTTTCTTGCCGTGTTAATCTGTTTATCTTTGCTTATTTGTTTATCTTCCTGGTCGTGTGCTGGATCCGTATTATTTAGTTGTTCGTTGCTTTTGCGCTGTTTGTTCGTTGTTTCACACGTTTTTTCCCCACATCATTCTCTTGCTATTTTAGTTTTGTGTTCTTGCTATTTGCTTTCTTTCATGTTTTTATATTACTATTCTGACCTCTTTCGCCAGTCTATTTTTGCAGCTCGGTTTCTTATTAGGGAATATCTCAGACGTGGGTGTTTTTGTTTCGGGTTCCGGTTATTTAGGTGGTGAGTTATCCTGGTTGGTGGACGTTGCCGGTTCCCCGTTGGAGCTGGTCGGCTTAGTGGTCTGTTCTTACCGTTATGGTTTTGTTCCGTTGAGATTAGTTTGTGTTTTCCTGCCGTGTTAATCTGTTTGTTCTTCCTTATTTGTTTATCTTGCTGGTCGTCAGCTGGATCCGTATTATTTAGTAGTTTATTGTTGTGGCTTTGTATCTGTTTTTCGTTTTTTTTTCTCTTTTTGTTCTTAGGTCGTCGGTTTACTGGTTTGCCATTCTTTTGGTTAACGTTGGATTTTTGGATCTGGTTGTTTTTTTGTTACCGTGTTTTCTGTCTGTACTTTGTTCCTGTCGTTACTCGTGTGGTTGATGCGTGCTGTTTAGTGTTTGTTACATTTGTGGTGCACACGAAGTCGTCGTTTTTATTCGGATTTTCTACCTTTGATTTTCGATACGGTATGGCTCCCGTGTCACTTTCGTTTTTTCCCCGTCTTGATTTGTTTCCTTATTTTATTTTTTTAATGTGCGGGTTTCCTTTGTTTTCGGGGAGCTGTTATTTTACTTCGTTTTATTTCTTGCTTTTCCTGGTTTTCTTTGGATTTTTTTTGTTGGTTCGCTGGTTGAAGAGGTTCTTGGATAGTGACACGGAATATGTTTATTTTAGGCCATCTGACATCACAGCTTTCGCAGCACGTGTTCATGTTTTAAAAATATTGGACTCGGCGGGATCGATGAGCAGTGAGACGGAGAAGGTCAGTCATGCCGACTCCCTGGAGTCGGCAGCCTGAGTCGACGGGATGGACGAGCAGTGAGACGGAGAAGTTCACGCCGACGCCACCACCACCGCCACATCTCCGTCAGAATGTATTTTCATGCCATGTATCCTAAACCATCTTTGATCATCCATTTTTACGTCGGCTGGAAGATTGTTGTTAGTGCCCTCCAGCGACCTTTGTCAACTGTTTTAAAGGTTAAGAAAGAAAAGCCGTGTGGGCGTTACTGAATCCGACTCGATTTGTCGCTTGTCCGCGATTTTTTTCGGTTCTGGTCGACTCCCGGGAGTCGGTTGTTGACTCTCGGGAGTTGGCACACAAATTAACAGAGTAACAGACAGCAAAGCGATGTAAGAAGCCCATAAAACAAAGAAAGAACAAACCGAAAAAGCAACAATTACGAAAGAAAAATAATCCACCGCACGGTCAGCAACGTAAAAAATAACCCATCGGAATTTTAGATGTGTCGTTCCTTTAATTCAAAGGGATTCCTTAGAGGTTCCCTTTCGCTGAATTTGGTCTTTGAAATGTTTCGCAAGCTGGCCTACCCTTTCTTTAATGCTGTTCATGCCAATTCCTGGGAGTCGACTGGATCCACGAGAAGTGAGACAGAGAAATTCAGTCCGGCCGACTCCTGGACTCGACCGGTACATAAATGAGTCTGTGATGGAACATCGCCGTGAAGACGACTTTCATGTGAGGTTCCAGAACAACACCAACTATCTGACAGCTTAACAATACCGTCCAGTACACGCTGTGTTTGTATCTGATAGAAAACGTCTTGGAGTTATAGTTTCCGCTCGACGTTCTCAGCTTAATTATATTCCTGTTCGATGTGTGTTGTTTTGTTGTTATATGTCTCTCCTTGTGGTGTCACCTTGGAGGAATGTGCGAATCTTTTCTTGTCGTTTCGTGCCGACTTCCGGGACTCGACCAGTAACCTCCGCCAGACGGAGAAGGTCAGTCCTGCCTACTCCCGGGTCTCGGCCAGTAACCTCCGTCAGATGGAGAAGGTCAGTCCTGTCGACTCCCGGGACTACAACCATAGAAAAAACATGAAAAAAAATATCTAAATCAATGAGATGAACATACCGAACAGGAAGACAAAACTGAACTAAAAAATATCTTAACCGAAGAACAACCGACCACAAATAAACAGAGCAGTGAGACGGAGAAGGTCAGCCATGCCGACTCCCGGGACTCGACCAGTACATAAAGGTCAGGCCTTCCGACTCCGGGGACTCGACCGACGATTTTGGTCGTTCTTTTGTCATATAGTTGTCTGTGTCCTGGATTCGTGTTCGTTTTTAGACTAAAAGTCATTCCGTTTGGAGAAACCACAGTATGCTATTTGCAGGCCTGATCTTTCTTGGTTCTTTCGGTTCGCTGGCTGGGCTCCATTCGCCATCAGCTCAACAATAACATCTATAGTTTTCATATAATTATTCTCCTTGAGTGTAAAGCACTGTACATTGCCGACATAGGTATGACGGCGAGTGGGAAGCCGGCTACCTTTTCGGTGTTCAGTCCTGCCGACTCCCGGGACTCGACCAGTACCAAAAAAAAATACTTATAACAATCTTGCTGTTGATTTGTTTATCGTCTTCAATGATCGTTCGTCAGTCGTCCTCTATGATCGGAACACAGACAGATGACGGGACGTTTTCACGCGGATTCGTGTAATTTCGTACAGACGATTCCATCGTCTAAATACCCAATTATCTTTTCGTGTCTTGGGCTTTGTATTAGAAGATGAAATTAAGTAAAAACATACTATTATGATTCTAAGGGAAGGATCGTCTTTCCATGGACGTGGTGTCTATTTCCCATCGTTATGATGCCTGCTTGATATGACAGGATCAAAAGGAAGAGAATAATGTAGGTCGAAGAGGAACCAGGCAAGACAACTCGCTCTGTAGTATCGAAACGCTTGCCACGGCGACTTCAGGGAGCCGGCAGGCTCAGACAACGCATTAAAACAGAGATGCCCATATCGGTCGAGCAGAATCCAACCGGACGACAGATGCCCATATGGGGCTGTGGGAATGTAGAAAATCGGAATTCATCCGGCTCCCTGGATGCGGCTGATACACGGTACTGGTTACCTCTGAGAGACCGATGAAAGCGTTTTTTGTTATGGCTGTACCTTACGTAAAATCGTATTTTTATCATTCGGGATGTGACTGGAGTTCGTTCTGCCATTTGAGTGGCTAGAAGACGTTAGATCGGCGGACACTGGCGATCATTGAGTCGGCAAGCGTCCCCCTTCGTTACGAGAGATGAGAGGTCGATATGTTGGATGAGGATCCGGCTTAAGATCTTCGTGTAACGCGTTCATTAACATGGGTCCACTTCTAGATTGACGTGATAAGTTGCTGTCTGGGTTCGTTCATGAACATTTTCCATGATCGTGCAACTATTTAACTCTCATATCAACCGTTTGTATACTCCCTATAGCTTCATTAGGTCGGCATCGGATCTTTTTGCCATATTAAATCATGATTATGATCGTCAACGTGGTATAGTCGTGTGATTGACGTTTGCTGCCAGTGTAGAACAGTGATATATTCTTAAACGTTTATTCGTTCGCTCTCTCGCTTTGCTGCTAGATTTCATCGTAGTCGTAGATCTTCTCATATTGGTATGTCCTCTGCGTTTGGATTAGAGATCGTGCGTGGTGATGACCGGATGCTGGATCATACTTACCGTCTTCCCGACGAGATGCTGCGTATCATTGTCTCTTTGCTTCCCACTAAGTCTGCCTTGCGGACGACCGTTCTTTCTCGGCGGTGGCGGCCTATCTGGTGTTCAGTCCCTCTCAATCTTACCATCGATTTCCGAATTTGTGACGAGGTTAGTGGACGCATAAGAGCTGTTTCGCAGATACTCGCGTCTCACCCTGGCCCTTCCAAGCGGTTCTCCATAGGCGTTTTCCGCCGTGACGAGGACCTCTCTGACATGGTGGATGGTTGGTTCCTATCCCCCGCGCTAGATGATCTCCAGATGTTGGAGTTTGTGGGTGGACGGGCGCTACCACAGTTACCGTCCTCCGTGATGCGCTTTGCGGGCACGTTGCAGAGTTTTAGTTTAGGGAATTGCTGTTTTCACTGTATCGATGCTAACCCTGTGCGTATTCTTCCCCGTCTTACAAAGCTCGTCCTTTATGAGGTTTGTATCACAAGCACGTACATGGAGCATCTACTCGCCGGATGAATTGTCTTAGAGGCTCTTCAGCTTGAGTATGTTTATGGCATTACTACCCTCCATATCGCCTCGGCGAGTGTTCGGACGATTGGCCTATCTTGCTGGTGTAACAGTAGATCTTTTGAGGCGATTCATGAAGTGGTTATTGGGAATGTGCCTTGTCTCGAAAAGTTGATCCTGCTTGATCCACTGGGTCCAATATCAATAGAAGTCACTGGTGCGCCGAGGCTAACGGTGTTGGGCTACGTGTCCACCGAGTTCTCCCGTCTGGTTCTTGGCCCTGTGATTATTGAGGTTTAGTAATTAATTGTCTGTTTATTCTTTCACTTATTTGTTCTTATTTTTCTTATATATGTTTTTTCTCTGTCGGCTGACAATCTGTACTGTTTTCTTGCTGCGTCTTCGCTGGCTTACCAGAAAATGCTCCCTATCAATTTTTCTGTGTCTTTACGCGAGGTGAAGATATTGGCGGTGAATTCTAATGGTCCGAATCTGCTTGGCATTATCCGATTCCTTAAATGTTTTCCTTTCACGGAGAAGCTTTACGTCCTGGTGAGGCTCTCTGATATAATTTATTTTTACGTGAACGTCTTTAAACTTTGTTAGCATCGGAATCCGTGGAATTCTAACCCATTCTCAGCAGATATATCGTAATAAATCCTAGAGAAAATGAATATAGTCTTTACCTTTTAGGGCAGAGTTTTTAAATAAAGGAACTACACGGCCGCTGCCGCCGACTCCCTAGAGTCGGCAGGACTGGCCTTGTCTGTCTTACTGCACGTCGATACAGATGACTCCATGAAGTCGGTGTAACCTAGAGTGAGTGGTTGAGCCAAGCAATGAGAATGCTAGGTTGGTAGGGGTCGAACGAAGAAGTAATAAGTGTTGTAGGTTGGTAGATTGAAGTTATTGAAAGCGTTCCCTGAGTCTGTAGTAATCTCATATCTTCGTTGGGAGTGACGTGACGCTTAGGTGTATGCTGGCTCTCTGTATTCAGCTTTGTGAGCCCTCGGTCTCAGTGATGTCCTTCTAGACGGCTCCTGGAGCCGGATGGATCGACGAGTGGATCTTGCTGGTCGAAGATTGGGATGATAGTTTAAAGATGAAGTCAAAGGATTCATTTGATTAGTGCATGATGTCATTACGAGACGTTTGTGTTTGTGTGGATGAAATCGTTGCCATCGCAGACTCGAAGAAACCGCCAAAATATTATAGTATTATTACAAACACAGACACGTCGCCGGCTCCCCGGGGACCCGGCGGCTGTCCATAATCAGCATGACCAATATGGGGTGGTGGAAAAGATAGGAAGGCTGGAAAGGAGTATACAAACACGACTACAGTGTACGCGGTGTGGATATTGAGTGTCTGCCATTTCAGCTTGAGTATGTTCATGGATTTAGGAACTTAGTGGAATTGAAAACTGACATGATAGAAGTCGTCTGTAGGATGACATCGGTTTTCGTCACATAATCATGTATGGGTTCATTGAATAGGTGTTGGTTCTCTGTAAACGTTGCAACCACGTTCTGAAATTAATACAGCTGTGTTCTTAGTTAGGGCACCAAGGTTTAATCTTCACGTAGTCTGTACTGGATGACCGAGTGAGGTCGTCAGCTCCCTAGAGTCAGCACGGGCGGCAATTTGATATTTTTGTGCGCGTATTCAGCTTCGGGCAGTCGCTTCGCGTTACCGTTATCAGATCTGTGAGGTTATTTTCTTTTTTCTATTCTATGGTGACTCTCGAATCGTCTGCCCACAGACGAATCTCAAGTGCGGGGGATTAACGAAGCTGAGCATACTTTTAGCTGGCTTCCCACAAGCCATTAAAGAAAGGGTCAGTCAGCTTGCGAAACGCTTTCATACATACGTTCGCCAGACGGTTCAGTAGTAACATATTTCCATCCTATCCCTTCCGGCTTCACCTTCCTTATCCCAACCCCATGAATCGAGGGGCTGGCTCATTGGGTGCGAGGATTCACATTGTAGCTTGTGTTGTATGTTGTTTTTCACGTGTTTTGTGAGACCATGGATCGTTATTTATTTACGTTCGTATTTACATATACCATAATAACTTTATTTGTTTTATTCTGTTGTTTGCAAAGACTACCTCTGACAGTTCATTTCACGAAGGTTAGACCTGCCGACTCTAGGGAGTCGACGGGGTCGATGCACAGTCAGACGGAGAAGGCCAGCCCCGCCGACTACAGGGAGTCGGTTGGGTAGTCCTCGACCGTACATATGGATATATGTTTTTGTAACCGCTAATTATTATCATTGCGTATGGCGCGTCGTAAACAAGGGGTACCATGAGGTTGTTGATTTTCATCTTAAGCCCTTCTCCGTGTTTTTGTAACCACGGCCCTCCATCGTCGTTAGTTACTGTTATCTATGATAGTACGGTACAAAATATATCGGTAAACCGTGTTCATTAGTTAGTGGGAGTACTTACGTCTATCCAGGGTGTCTATTTAGGATTTGTTTACTTAGTTTCTAGACATGTCGACGCTAAGGCGTGAAGCCGGAGTGACGATTGAATGCAGGAGAAGGTGGTCGGTTTACGAATCTCATGGCGTTGTTGTTATCTTGCAGGTATCGGAACATGTGATGACAACGGAGGTGTTATCAGCATTAATCATGGAAGGGTCCATCCAGTGCCTCGAAATTCACCTCAGATAAATTTGTTTCAGTGATTACCGTGCCACAATGTTTGATGAAAGGTTCGTCGATTTTTTTTCTTCTGAACGCTAGGGTGTTGAAGCTCATGAGGATTGGCGTACTCTTTGCGCGCCGGGATCGGTGGTGGTGTACCCAGGTGCTAAGATTAGAGCGGTGCATGAGGGGTTCTCCAAACGCTGAGTTACGTTTTAGTTCACGATATAATTTCGATAGATTCGGGGTTGGAGGCGTTACGCCAGTTATGCACGACCTTTCGGTGGATGATCCCTTTGCTGCTTCTTTTTAACTCTGGGGATAGTAGGATGGTAGGAATTGTTGGACAGTAAATAGAATGACCGTTAATTATGTATTTATTTTCTATTGCTTCCGCTATATGATGAATGGTATATCTATTTTGAATGTTGTTGTTATTTTAGACAGTAGGTGATATTGAGACGGTTTTTCTGTTTGGTGCGTGTTGGTGCCGTCCGGCTTTACAGTTGGAATCGCAACGAACTTCGCTACTCCCTACTCATGTGTTCGATCCGTGTTCTTTTGTTGTTCTTTGCTTTTGTAGTGTAGTCCTGTGGTCATTGGTTTTTTTTGGGTCTTATTTCGTCTTGCTTCTTCTGCTTGAATTGTTATTTGCCTCTGACCAACCTCGCCGCTCAGGTGATCCATCATCTTATGAGTAAAGTGAATCGGTGATGCCTTGAAACAGAATAAAGCAGACAAAATTAGGTGTTCAAACATCCTCTCTAACCCGGCGCATCGTTTCTCTCGCGTGAGACCGAACTTGCTAGATAGTTATAAGCAAGGAAGGATAATGGAGATGGATGTAACATGGGAAAAAACAAAAGGTTGACGAGCCTTGAAGCTACTGTGTCAATACGAATCCAGAAATGGCCGGCCTCCGTTGCGAATGTCGCCTCTCCAGTGGAAACAGTCTTGCCGTGAGTCCTTTTTCGTGTGAGGTTGTGGAGACGTGGAGTCGGCAAGGTGGAGTCGGCACTGTGGAGTCGTACCGTGGAACGTTTAGCCATTGAGTCGTCACACTTAAGCTGACGTTAGCGATGCGACGAACCGCATTATGTTACTGAGGAATCGGTTGGACAGAGGATTAAACCTACCCCCATTTATCATCTTCGCCAACTTATCCTTTCACCTAACTTGAAAATTTTGCCTTCAATTTTTCGTGTGCTAGATGACATGTCGCCATTATGCCGACTTCGTTTCTGACCTGCTTGTCATTTACTATCGACCCTCCTCTTATCTACTCATATTGAATCTTTGCCGCGATGCTACAGTTTCTGACTCGGGGGGACAAATGAGCGGTGCAAGGCCTCCAATTTATGCTGATCACCTTCTCCATTTTACTGTGAGGGTAGCGAAGCCGGAGAAGGGGTCAGACAAGGGTCGACGTGTGGGGCCGGACAATTGTTGTGTTTTCTTCTCACGCTGACTCCAGGGAGTCGGCTTTATCGGACGATGGCTTCCCTAGGGTGGCACGCCTCGCTAGGTGGACGAGCTGACGCTGTGAGGGTAGCGAAGCCGGAGAAGATATGGGCGGTTCGTGGGTACGAGACGTCTGTGTGGGTATAGTTTCAGAGTATGATTGTTAGGGTTTCGTGGGGTCACAAGCCCTCACGTCTTCACTATTTATAATAGGATCAGAGTACACGTACAATACATGTATAGACAGAAATATACAGGCTAGACTACTTAACACACCCTCTCAATCTAAACCTCTACTAACTAGGTTGAGATTGGACTTAAATCTGTCTAGCATCTGTCTAGTGGCTGGTTTAGTGAACACATCAGCCAACTGATCTTTAGTGGAAATAAATCTGACATCCAATTTGCCTGCTGCTACTCGTTCACGCACAAAATGGAAGTCTATCTCAATGTGCTTCGTACGAGCATGAAAGACTGGATTCGCCGTCAGATATGTAGCCCAAGGTTATCACACCATAAGATGGGTGGACGCTGCTGAGTTACACCAAGCTCTTTAAGAAGAGAATCAACCCATATTGCTTCAGCAGCCCCATTCGCCAATGCTTTGTACTCAGCCTCGGTACTAGACCTCGAGACTGTAGGTTGTTTCTTCGAATTCCAAGAGATGAGATTCGGTCCAACAAACACAGCAAAGCCACTTGTGGAGCGACGATCATCCACACAACCCGCCCAATCTGCATCAGTGAAAATGCTAATGCATGAAGATGGGGATCTCCGAATCTGCAAGCCAACCTGGAGAGTCCCTTTGACATACCGCAGGATTCGCTTGACTGCTTCCCAATGAGCTTCAGTGGGCTGAGATAAAAACTGGCACACCTTATTCACCGCAAATGAGATATCTGGCCGAGTAAGGGTCAGATACTGCAATCCTCCAACAACACTACGATACCGGAAAGCATCATTCGTACTAAGTACAACACCTGTATCACGGGCCAGTGTCTCTGTCGTGCTCAAAGGAGTGGGAGTGGGATTACAATTCTCCATATTAACTCGATGAAGAAGATCAAGAGCATACTTCCGCTGAGTCAATGTCATGCCCCCTGAATTGTAAGACGCTTCAAGGCCAAGAAAATAATCCAGCTTACCCATATCCTTAATGGGAAAGGCGGCAGCAAGAGCATGTACCAAGCGATCAACAGCCTCGGAAGTAGAGCCAGCAATGACAATGTCGTCAACATAAACTAGCATATAAATCAGAATCCCATCCCGAGAGAAAATGAACAAGGATGTATCGGCCTTCGAAGAAGAGAAGCCAAGCTGATAAAGAAGCTGGCTCAAGCGGGCATACCATGCGCGTGGTGAATACTTCAGACCATAAATAGACCGTTGGAGCTTGCAAACATGCGAGGGATATCGGACATCCTCAAAACCGGGCGGCTGCTGCATATAAACATCTTCTGTCAGGAACCCATGAAGGAAGGCATTGCTAACATCCACTTGCCGAAGTCTCCAATCACGAGAAACTGCAAGTGAGAGCACAAGACGGACAATCGCAGGTTTCACAACCGGACTAAATGTATCACCATAGTCAATCCCATGCTGCTGGGTGAAACCACGAGCCACCAAACGAGCCTTGTGTTTGTCAATGCTCCCATCAGGACGGTGTTTGGTTTTAAAAATCCACTTACTGCCAACGATATTGACGCCGGGGGCGCGGAACCAAAGTCCATGTCCTGGTCTGCGTGAGGGCAGCAAATTCATCCGCCATAGCTCCACTCCATTCAGGCTCCTGCAACGCTTCTCGATGTGAGACCGGTGCAGCAAAGAACGCCCGTCGACGTGGGTCATAGCGGATTGTCCCATCGGTATAGGCCTTCTCCTTCCTGGTGTTGTCGCGCGCACACGTCACCATGACGTGCGTGGGGACATCAGCGATAGGCGGTGGAGCAGCTGACGGTGCCGCGGCCGATTCATCGGCAGTGGGCGGCACGAGCTGCCCCTGGTACAGAGGAGCGACCGAGGGCGTCTGTGTAGTGGCGAGAGGAGCCACGCCGGGAGCAGCAGATGCTGGGCCAGCTCCTGACGAAGATGGGCCGCCGGCAGCACGGAGATGGGCCGGCGTCTGTGCCTGGCCGGGTGCTGGCGAAGAGGAGGCCGCACGGAGCGGCAAGCCGTGCATGGCCGCTCCTGTTACGTCGATCGGCGACGCTGGAGAGCGCTCCTAATTCTACACCAGAGGTTCCTGAGGGAAAATAGCGTCTGACACAGGAACATTAGTGGACAAATACGACAGGTCATAATTTCGCATTGGTGTACTCGTAACCGGTTCATCAGAAGGAAAAACAATGGACTGTTCTAGAGTGGACACGTCAACGGATACTCTGAGTGTACCAAAAGGAAACACCGTCTCATCAAAGACTACATCACGAGAAATATAAATACGCCCCGTGGATTTATCCAAGCACTTGTACCCCTTGTGCATCGGGCTATACCCGAGAAAGACACACATCTTAGATCGGAAGTCTAATTTGTGTGAGTTATATTTTCGAAGACTAGGCCAACACGCGCATCCAAAAATACGAAGAAACGAATAATTTGGCTGGACGTGAAGAAGGCGAAAAATAGGTGTCTCATTTTTGATAACTGGCGTAGGCATACGGTTGATGAGATAACATGCCGTAAGGAACGCTTCATCCCAATAGTGAAGGGGAAGTGAAGAATGAGCGAGTAGGGCAAGACCTGTTTCAACCAGGTGACGGTGTTTGCGCTCAGCAATACCGTTCTGTTGGGATGTGTGTGGGTAGGACACACGGTGTGAGATCCCCGTGCGCTGGAAGAACTGGTGAAGGCGCTGATATTCACCACCCCAATCAGATTGGACAGCCTTTATTTTGGCGTTCAAAAGACGCTCAACGTGAGCCTAGAAAGCGTAGAAAATCTGCTCAACATCAGACTTGTTCTTAAGAAGATAAATCCAGCAAAAACGAGAGTAGTCATCAACAAAGCTAACATAGTATTTGTACCCCCGGAAGGAAACACGTGCTGGACCCCAAACATCAGAATGTATTAACTCAAGAGGCATAGTAGTAACATGAGACGACAATGAGTAAGGCAACTGATGACTTTTAGCATGCTGACAGGCATCACACACGAGGGATAAATTGTCTGACGACGAACAAGAAAGCTCATTTGTTCTAACAATAGATTGTACTACATTATTTGATGGATGACCGAGACGCTGATGCCACTGTGATGGCGTGACCTTGACACTAGCGGAGGCGTGACGAGTGGAGGTTGACGACGCTTTGGCAAACGGAATGGGGTAGAGTCCTCCCTGACTTCTACCTTGTAGGACGATTCTCCCCGTGGCCTTGTCCTTAACAAAGAAAGCATGACGGGGAAATTCAACAAACACGTCATTACCGGAAACTAGACGATAGACAGAGAGAAGATGTTTGCTAATATGGGGAACATGAAGAACATTATTTAGATGAAGTGATGAACCGGCTAGATTCGAATAACCAATATGCGAAATTGACAAACCTGAACCATTAGCCACTTGCACTTGATCCTTGCCACCATATCGCTCGTAGAACTGAAGGCATTCGAGTTCACTCGTCAGGTGATCCGTGGCGCCGGTGTCCAGATGCCAGTGATGGTTCTCGCCACCACTTGTCGAAGCCGAGTTGCCGGAGTGCTGGTTGTGCTCCGCTCCCCGACGACAATCGGGAGCAAGATGCCCCAAGTAGCCGTAGTAGCCACAGCGTGGACGCCAGCGCTGGCGACCTCCTCCTCCGTTGCGGCCACCGCCGCCACCGTTGCGGCCACCGCCGCCGTTGCCACTGTTGCGGTTGTCACCGCCATAGGTGTTGCCGCCACCGTAGGCGTTCCAGCCACCATGGGCGTTGTTGCCACCGTAGGCGTTCCCGCCACCATAGGCGTTGTTGCCCCGTAGGGGTTGCCACCACCGCTGCCCTGATAGCCTCCGCCATAGGGGTTGCCACCCCCGTAGACATTGCTGTCAAGCTTCATGCGCTAACCACTATTCCAAAAGACCGATCTGATGGAAAGGGCTAGCACAATTCACATATACTGTAACACCCCCTCTCACGTGTGACGGGAAGACAAGTCAACACGTGTAGAGTCAGAGGCAGGCTCAAGAGGCATGACGTGCCTGTACGTGGCTTGTACATGCCTATACGTGGACACCGAGGGGGAAATAGCAATTTTTAAATAAAGTGCGGAAGTTAGGACTCGAACTCGAGACCTTGGCTCTGATACCATGTCAAGCTTCATGCGCTAACCACTATTCCAAAAGACATTCCCCTGCAGTTCGTCCGTGGATCCACTCCGGCCGCTCATCCGCCGCCACTCTCCGGCCGTCCGTAGCCGCCCTCCAGGCTGTCTGCCGCTGCCCTCTGGTTCGTCCGCCGCTGCTCTCCGGCCGTCCGCCGTCGTACTCTGGTCCGTCTGCACCAATCTTGTTTTCGTCCAGATCCGCTCCCAGCTCCGACGCTGCTTTGTTGCTGGTCTTGTTCAGCACTGTTTCGTCGTGAGGTGTTCTGTTCGTTGAGTGCATCTTCCAGATCGATACATGATCCAGATCCGATCGTAAGTTAGAAAAAAAAAAGTTTCTGCTGCGTGCTTTGCCACTAGTTTGGTACAAGCTTTGTTCTACATCTTAGTCATGTCGTGATTCGGCACCATCTCTCTTCTCACTCTTCCGTGATTTTCGATGGTGTCCGTTTCGACTTTATCTTGCATGTGTGCCTTTAGTGGTGCTCTGTTTTTCCGCTGCGTCCACCAAATCCGTCGTTTCTTTTTTGTGTTTCATGTCATGACAGTCCACTGTGCCTTTATTTGTCAGCCTCCTCTTTTAGGTCCTGTTGTGGCCTCCTCTTCTCGGTCCAGTTGTGGCCTCCTATTCTCGGTCCATTTGTGGCCTCTTCTTCTTGGTCCTTTTGTGGCCTCATTATCTCGGTCCGTTTGTGGCCTCATTATCTCGGTCCATTTGTGGCCTCTTTTTCTCGGTCCTGTTGTGGCCTCATCTTTTCGGTCCTGGTCCTCTCTATAGGATTTTTGTGGCCTCCTTTCGCATTGTCATTGTTGATCTACGCACATTCTTTTGCCGTGGGCTTCTTATGCCATTGGCTTCTTGTGCTATGATCTGTTATGACATGCTCTACTTCTGATCGTCTATCGGTCTCCGTCGGTCTTCTATGATCGATTGTTTGGCTTGACTCCACAGGTTTTGAAGACTCTTCATGCTACGACGACACTCTCAAGACGCGGATTTTGGATTATCTTTTATTTTCTAGTGTTACACTTCTTCAAATGCAATGCTATTGCATACACTTTGCATTTGAGGGGGGGGGGTGTAGACCTTCAGCTCTGATACCATGTCATGTATCCTGCACTAGCCAACTATCCCAAAAGTCCGAACTGATGGAAAGACTAGTGCAATTCACATATACTGTAACACCCCCTCTCACGTGTGACTCGGGGAGGAGAGGCCACACGTGCAACCGGAAGATAGCGACGGCGCGCAAGTCTCAGAGGTATGGCGCAAGACAGGCTCATACTTGGACACAAGGGGGGTTACCAGCAATTTTTAATAAATTGCACAAACCAGGACTCGAACTCGAGAACTTGGCTCTGATACCATGTCAAGCTTCATGCGCTAACCACTATTCCATAAGACCGATCTGATGGAAAGGACCAGACAATTCACTTATACACTTCAACACCCCCTCTCACGTGTGACTCGGGGAGGGAGAGGCCAACACGTGGAACGGAAGAGAGCGACGGCGCGCGAGTCTCAGAGGTATGGCTCAAGAGGCCTATACGTGGACAAAGAGGGGGCAGCAACAATTTTAGAACAAATTGCGCAAACCAGGACTCGAACTCGAGACCTTGGCTCTGATACCATGTCAAGTTCAAGTCTCAATCCCCGCACCATTTAATCCCCAATTTATCTGAGCGCCCGGGTCGGGTTCAAGTCTCAAGGGGAGGTGTTATCCACGTCAGATGTGAAGGGGGGGTGTTAAGGTGTTAAGTATATAATATCACCACTTCCTAAAAGATCGGTCTTTTGGGATAGTTGGTTGATAGAACTATTCTAACATGGTATCAAAGCACTTGTGAGCGCCTGAGGTCTCGAGTTCGAGACCTTCAGCTCTGATACCATGTCATGTATCCTGCACTAGCCAACTATCCCAAAAGTCCGAACTGATGGAAAGACTAGTGCAATTCACATATACTGTAACAGTTGCGGCCACCGTAGGGGCGAGTTCCGCCACCGCCGCCCTGATGAGGAGGAGGCTGGTTGTAGTCCTGGACGCGAGGGTGCTGGCCGGTGGGAGGTGCAGGGCGCGAGACAGTGTTGGCCGACGAGGTCCACCTTCGGCTTGTGCTTGCTGCGCCTGAAGGGCCTTGAAGGAGAGGATATGTGCGTAGAAATCGGGGTAGGACACGGACTGGTTTCCAACAGTGAGCGATGCCGCGATGGAGTTGAATGCGGAGCCGAGTCCGGTGATAATGTAATCGACGAGTTCGTCGTTGGAGATAGGAGAGCCAGCAGCAGTCATGGTGTCTGCAAGCGACTTCATCATGTGCATATATTCAGCTGCGGGTTTGTCCTCCTTCCGCAGGGACTAGAGTTGACGTCTGATGTGTCGGACGTTTGCGCGGCTGTGAGCGCCGAACATGGCGTGAACAGGCGTCCACACCTCGGCGGCAGTCTTGCTGCTGATTAGCTAAGCGGCGATGGTAGGTTCCATGGCGCCGAGAAGGAATCCCAGAACCTTCTGGTCCTGAGTCCACCAATGGTGGTAGGCGACGTTGGTGATGGTCACGGCCTTCTCGCCTTCTCCCTGGGTGATCTCCTTGGCCGGCGCTGCCACGGTTCCGTCGAGGTGACGATGAAGACCGGCGCCGGACAGGTTGGGCAAGAGGAGTCCCTTCCACAACATGAAGTTGTTGTGGTCGAGGCGGACGGGGATCGTCGGAGCGATCGCGCCACCGGAGGCGGGCGTCGACGAGACGAGCACTCCGGCCACGTCCGATACCTGGAGAGCGGAAGTCATCGCCGGCGGAGAGAGAGCTCACACAGCGGAAAGAGAGAGAGAGCTCGCGCGACGGCGGAGATAGGGCTCACGCGGCGCAGATGGGTTTTCGGCGGCGGCGCGTGGAGATCGTGCTCTGATACCAAGTTTCAGAGTATGATTGTTAGGGTTTCGTGGGGTCACAGGCCCTCACGTCTTCACTATTTATAATAGGATCAGAGTACACATACAATACATGTATAGACAGAAATATACAGGCTAGACTACTTAACATATCACTCACCTCTGTCCCTCAAAAGAGCTATGCATGAGTCGGCGGACGTGTTTGGTTTATCCACGCTCCAAGCGTCATGATGCTCATGTTTCATTACCGAGTTTCTATGCGGCGGGGGTTTCTGTGCAGTCCCATCGTTTGCCGGCAAGGTAAGGAGACAGCGGTGTAAAGAAAGATGGAGAAGATGCATTTGACTACTTGTCGCAACAGTGGAACATGGGGTTCCCCTAGTACTGCCAAAGTGGGTCCACCCCATGTGGGCCCAAGATGAAGATCGACAAGACCAAGACTCAAGCCAAGCTGGCGGGTTCACCGTCAGACACGCATGGCCTACGACGACTAAGGGCTCCGGTCCTGGGGACCTTCCGGGTCCCCGAATCAAGAGAAGGCCAGGAAGGACCCGAGAGCCCGAGTTCCCGGCAGGAGGCCAGGCTCCCTCTCGGGTACTTCCTACTCCTGTGGATAAGCACTCCACCTCACCACGGAAGACTTGGGAAGCAAGGCGAAGGCAGCGCGGGCGGGAAGCACGCCCGTGGTGGTGTCAGCTCCTGTCCACCCCAAGGCGGACGCTCCCACCTAACCCAGGGAGACGCTAGGCTGAGGAGAGGCCACGTCTCCCCCTAAACTAGATGAGGAGGGTCCTTCACCCCGAAGGTCCCTCATGCCCCTCACGTGACCCTGTGGCAACCCCTTAGCCTATAAAAGGAGGACCAAGGCACGGAGGAGGAGGAGAAGGACAACAAGGAAGAAGAAAGGACAAGATAGAGCAAGACAACAAGCTAGAACCAGAGCAAGACTAGACTAGGGCTGCGGAGGTAGAGAGGAAGGTGATCTCCTCCGGGTCAGGATCTGTCCTTCTTCTACCTCAGCCAAAACCCTTCCGGGTACCCTGTCCGGGAGGTTCCATTGTAAGCCACACTATGAAGAACTCATCAATCCAGACATGCAGGAGTAGGGCTTTTAGCCTCCGGGCGGCCTGAACCTGGGTAGCTCCTTGTGTCCCTTTGGTTGCATGCTTTGATCGTGGAGAGGAGAGCTTGATCTAGACTCCGCCCAAGAAGACGATTCTCAGCCTCCTTCGCGCCCCGTGCCGAACCTAAAAGGGGGTATCCTATACTCCCGGTGTCCGTGCAACGAGACACGACATCTGGCGCGCCAGGTAGGGGGCGCAAGTGCTGGATTCATCTTCATCAAGTTCATCGGCAAGTTCTTCGTCAAGCATGCCTCCAAGGAAGAAGGGAGATCCTGCGGCGTCCAAGCCGGTCTCTCCCTCACGCACCAAGCTTCAGCTGAACGTCGTGCTGCTGGCGCACGGCGGAGCGCCTCTCCGTCCCCGCCCATGGAGAGGGTGGCGCCGGACGAAGTGGACGGTCGCGACAAGGACAACGGCCCTGGCGGAGCGGCGGCTCCAAAGGGCACCACCATGCCTCCTCCTCGCTCAGGGGAGAAGAGCGTCTGCAACGGCACCGGCAAGGAGCCCACCGCTGGAGGAGGGAACCACGGCGTTCGCCCCAGCGGGGATCCACGAGCATCCAAGAGCAAGACCTCCGCGCACTCGCCTTCGGACGTGCAAGCTCGCCATGATGCTCTAGTCGCTGCCAAGGCACTGATGCAGTTCCCTCCAAGCAGCGGCGACCCCAAGGTCTACCAAGAATGGAGGACTCGCGTCGAGAGGCTCCTCGACTTCGCCGATGGTGGTCCGTGGGTCGAACCCACTCAAGCTCCCACCGTCGACAACCCCGGAGCAGCACAAGACAAAACACGTGATCCGCGAGGCCAGCCTCGTGGTGAACGTCAAGCCAAGACGGCGCCTCCTCGCACCGCGCCACCGATGGCTGATCGGCTAAACCGCGATCACGGCGAGGCCATCTCCATCGGGTCGTCTACCTCGCGCAACCCAGATCTTCGTGACGAGCTCAACAGCCGTCAGAACGAGGATATGCGCACCCGCATCGAGCGTCGCCGAGAACGTCACCGCCGGGAAGATCGGGGCATCGACCTCGCCGAAGGCTGCCTCGCCCTCGCCCCGAGTTCCGCCACTTCAACTGGCCCAAGAAATTCAAGATCGACGTTCTCCGCTACGACGGCACCACGAACCCCCGGGACTTTCTGCAGATCTACTCTCTTGCTGCGATGGTTGCCGGGGCCGACGAGGTCATGATGGCCAACTGGTTCCCGTTGGCCCTGAAGGGAGATGCCCAGACTTGGCTTCTCAACCTTCCCAAGTGCTCCATCCGTTCCTGGCGGGCACTGAAGGAGCAGTTTCTGGGGGCTTTCCAAGGCGGGTACGAGCGCCCGGGGGCTCCCAGTGATCTCCACGACTTCAAGCAGTTGCCGGGTGAAACTCTCCGCAAGTTCATCCAGCGCTTCACCCAGAAGATGAACACCATCCCGTGCATCAAGGAGGAGTTGGTGATCCAGTCCTTCCACGCCAACGTCCGCAACCCCAAGATGCGCGAGAAGCTGAGCATCCATCGCGTCGAGTCTGCTCGTAAGCTCTGGGAGCTTGCAGACCGGTGCGCTCGAGCTGAAGAAGGAGCCAAGTTCCCCGGGGAGGATGAACCCGAGGACAAGGCCGCTCCAGCTAAGAACAAGAAGCGGGACCCTGGACCCGACAAGCGGATCTTCGTCACCGAGCCTCTTCCGAAGAAGACCAAGCCCGCGCCGACTTCCGAGGAAGAAGGTGAAGGTGATCCCTGGTGCCACATCCATCCAGAAGGCAACCACTTGCTCAAGGACTGCCGCATGCTCAAGAACCTCGCCGTCCGGGAGCAACGCCGAGCTGATGGGGTCAGTCAAGACGGTTGCTACAACTGCGGCACTGCCGGGCACATCGCTCGTGACTGTCCCACGGGTCGCCAAGGCGGAGGCGGCCGTGGATGGTACCGAGGCGGTGGCCGCGGGGGCCGCGGAGGAGGACGCGGCGGTCAAGGTGGTCGCGGGTACAACACTCCGGAGGCCGCCCACGTCGGCAACGGGGAAGCTCCGGCTCCCCAAGGAGGCAACGGCGGCAAGTATCAAGAAGTCACGGGAGTTGTCGGGTGCATCCACGGAGGGTCTTCTCTGCCTCCCTCCAACGGCGCCTGCAAGAGACTTGTCCGGGAGCTGAACGCGGTTGCTTCTGCTCCGTCCAAGCCCCTGGACTGGTCTAGCCAAGTCATCACCTTCGACCCAGAAGACCACCCTGCAAACACTGCCGGGGTCGGGACCCTGCCGCTGATCGTGTCGCCCGTCATCCACAACTACAAGGTCACCAAGATGCTGGTCGACGGAGGCTCCAGCCTCAACTGCTGACGGCGAAGGTCCTGGCTATCCTTCAAATCCCCTGTCTCGCCTACAAGACACTGGGGTGTTCCAAGGCGTGAACGGAAGTGTTACTCGACCCCTCGGGAAGATCACCCTTCCGGTCACCTTCGGCGACTCCAAGAACTTCCGCACCGAGGAAATCGTCTTCGACATCGCCGACACTCCGCTACCGTACAACGGCATACTTGGCAGACCTGCTCTGGCCAAGTTCATGGCCGTCTCCCACTTCGCCTACAACATGCTGAAGATTCCGGCGCCGTGGGGCGTGATCAAGGTCAAGGCCGACATCGACGATGCTATCTACTGCGTTCACCAGCTGAACCAGACGGTGGCAACCACGGCGGACATCCCTCAAGGTGTACAGGAGGATGATGATGGGGCTCTCCCCGGGGGCGAAGGGCACCCCGGGGGCTCCACATCTACTCCACCCAAGAAGGCGCCATTCCATGGCGATCCGCAGCTGACCAAGAAGGTGGCGCTAACCAGCGACGGAGTTCGCTCCATCACCATCGGCGCCCGCCTCACCGACAAATAGGAAAGCGCGCTCGTCGCCTTCCTTCGGGAAAACTCTGACGTCTTCGCGTGGGAGGCATCAGGTTTACCCGGCGTACCAAGGGAGGTGATCGAGCACAAATTGGCGGTCAATCCGGGGGCTCGCCCCGTGAAGCAGGTTCTCCGGAACCAAAGCAAGGAAAAGCTGGAATTCATCATCGCCGAGGTGGACAAGTTGATAGAAGCTGGTGTCATCCGGTCGGTTCCCCACCCAAGCTGGGTGGCCAACCCCGTGGTGGTACCGAAACCCATGACCTTCAAGTGGAGACTCTGCATCGACTTCACAGACCTGAATAAGGCCTGTCCCAAGGACCCTTTCCCCCTGCCGCGGATCGACATGATCGTGGATTCCACGGCCGGGTGCGAGCTGCTGTGTTTCTTGGATGCCTTTCCGGGTACCACCAGATCATGATGTCACTCGAGGACCAAGAGAAGACGGCCTTCATCACTCCCAAGGGCTGCTACTGCTACACCCGGATGCCTTTTGGCCTCCGAAACGCCGGCGCTACCTTCCAGCGCGCAATGCAAGCATGCCTTGGGTCGCAGCTGGGCCGCAACGTCGAAGCGTACATCGACGACATCGTGGTCAAGACCCGGTACAAGGACTCCCTCATCCAAGACCTGCACGAGACCTTCGAGAACCTCCGCCGGGTCAACTTCAAGCTCAACCCCGACAAGTGCGTGTTCGGGGTCCCCTCCGGCAAGCTGCTGGGTTTCCTGGTCTCTCACCGAGGGATCGAGGCGAATCCGGACAAAATCAAGGCAATCGAGCGCATGGAGGCGCCCCGGCGGGTCAAGGACGTACAGCGCCTCAACGGGTGCATCACTGCACTCGGGCGCTTCATCTCAAGGCTTGGGGAGCGGGCCTTACCGTTCTTCAGGCTGCTCAAGAATCAGGCCCCGTGGAGTGGACCTCCGAGGCCGAGGAAGCCCTGCAGTCCCTTAAGCGCTACCTCGCCTCGCCACCAATCCTCGTGGCACCAGAAGAGAAGGAGCCCCTACTACTGTACATTGCTGCCACCAACCAGGTGATCAGCGCTGTGCTGTGGTAGAGCGTGACGCTCCTCCGAAGAAGTCAAGCAAGATCAAGGGCAAGCGACCCGGGAACTCTCTCCGGGGCAACCGTGCAAGAAAAGGCTGCCGGGTGACCAGGGGTCTCATGATCCTGGCGTCACTGCAACTTCACCAGCGACGCGGATCCCGTCGGGAATGGAGAATCTCCCTCCGACGAGACTTCGCCGGGGGCTACATCGTCCCCACCCCAAGACGTCGACGAGGGGGAAGCCGAGCCCTCTCAGGACTCGGCGACCCGCAAGGTGCAGCACCCGGTCTACTTCGTCAGCGCAGTGCTGCGCGACGCCCGGGAGCGGTACCCCATGATGCAGAAGCTGCTGCTGGCAATCCTCATTGCCTCCCGCAAGATGAGGCCGTACTTCCAAAGCCATCCCATCACGGTGGTGTCCAAGTACAACCTAAGAAGCCCCCTGGAGAACCCACTTGCCACTGGTCGCATATCATGGTGGGCCATGGAGCTTCAAGGTTTCGGTCTCAAGTTCGAGCACACGGACAACATCAAGAGTCAGGCGCTGGCGGATTTCACGGCCGAGTGGACCGAGACGGCGTTCGACGACCCGGAAGAGGAAACCTGCCTCCCCGGGAAGGAAGATCCTAGCGCCTGGACCATGCACTTCGACGGCTCCTACACCAAGGGGAAAGGAGGTGCTGGGGTTGTCCTAACCTCACCAACCGGGGACCGGCTGAAGTACGTCGTCCAGATGCACTACCAAGGGAACATCTCCAACAACACGGCGGAGTACGAGGGCCTGCTCGCAGGACTTCGTGCTGCCATCGGCCTCGGCATCAACAAGATCGTCGTCAAGGGTGACTCTCAGTTAGTCATCAAACAAGTGAACAAGGAGTACGCGTGCCCTCAGATGGCACCATACGTTGAAGAGGTCTGGAAGCTGCAGCGGCGCTTCGACAACTTCCGGGCTGTGTACGTCCCACGGGGAGAAAACACGGCCGCGGATGAGCTATCGCAGGTGGCGTCCAAGCAAGAACCAGTGCCTCCCGGGATCTACATCGAGGTCCTCAGGCGACCTTCGATCCCGCCCGAGAGGCTCGCGACAAGATCTGCGCCGGGGGCTGGCGACCCTTCTACCTCGACAACACGGGTAGCCAGCCCAGAAGCTCAAGACCCGGCAGCCCCTCCAGCGGAGGAAGCTATGCTTTCTTTCCGTCGGATGGTGCTACCGGTGGAAGGAACCCACCCACCCTGGGCCCGGGACATCGTCAAGTACATCATGGAGCACGCCCTCCCGGAGGACGATCACGACGCCGAGCGGGTGGCTCGTCAAGCCAAGCTCTACGTCATGATCGACGGCGAGCTCTACCGGCGACGGGACAACGGAGTCAAGCTCCGCTGCATCCCTCAAGAACAAGGCCAAGTACTGCTACGGGACATCCACGAGGCACATGTTCAAGTCATGTGGCATCAAGATCACTGGCGGGTAAAGTTTTCGTCACGGGTTCTACTGGCCAACAGTCCTCAGTGATGCGGAGCAGCTAGTCAAGACCTGTGAAGCCTGCCATACTATGCGAAGAACATACATCAGCCGGCGCAAGCTCTGCAGCCAATTCCAATCTCCTGGCCGTTCGCGGTCTGGGGGCTGGACATCGGGAAAGATACCGAAGTCTGTCGGGGGCCATGAATACCTTTTCGTGGCCATCGACAAGTTCACAAAGTGGGTGGAAGTGATGCCAGTACCAAGACAGACAGCTCAAGCAGCCATCAAGTTCATTGAAGGGATCGTGTACCGCTTCGGAGTACCCAACAGAATCATAACGGACAATGGCTCTCAGTTCACAAGCCGATCCTTCCTCAACTTCTGTGAAGAGCTGGGAATCAAGGTGTGTTTTGCCTCGGTGTCCTACCCAAGGTGCAATGGGCAAGTGGAGCGAGCCAATGCGGAGGTCCTAAAGGGTTTGAAGACCAAGGCCTTTGACAAGTTAGAAGACAAGGGCAAGAACTGGATTGAGCATCTACCAAGTGTCTTGTGGTCCCTCAGAACCACACCAAGCAGAGCCACTCAAGAAACACCATTCTTCCTTGTCTATGGAGCAGAAGCCGTCTTGCCAACAGAGCTCAGGCATGGATCCCCCCGGGTACTTGCCTATGATGAAGACGCACAAGCTGAGAGGAGGATTGATGACATCAACTTCCTGGAAGAGGTGCGGTGCCGAGCTTCCTTACGATCTGCTCGATACCAGCAAGGGCTCCGCCGCTATCATGATCGCCATATCCGTTCACGGGTACTGGAACCCGGAGACCTGGTTCTCCGCAAGAAGCAGAAGCTTGATAACATGAACAAGCTGTCCTCCAAGTGGGAAGGACCTTATCGGGTGACGCATACCCTGAGACCCGGAGCTGTTTATCTGGAGGACGAGAAAGGCAGGCCGGAGGGCAACGCCTGGAACATCGAGAATCTCCGGAAATTCTACCCCTGAATACGAACATGAATCGCAGATAGTTCGAGTCAACTAAGCACGCCCAAGGGGCTAGTGTTCTGTATAAGGGTGTAAGAATCGTCGCCAAGGAATAAAAGATAAGTTTTTCAATTCCGTGAGCCTCTCTTGTTGTCGTGAAGTGTGTTATCCGTAACAACCCCCAAGCAGGGGGCTGACATGGTGCCGGTGGCTGACAGGTCGAGCGCGAGCAGCCTATCAGTAGGCGCTGCCACCTGATCGTGCCGTACTGCCGCGGTAAGAAGTGGAACGGGCAGTGCTGTGTTTTAAAGAACCTAAACACAGAAATGCACATTCAACTTTGCTTGCGGGTTGCTCCGGATGAAACACTTTCACGACATGTAAGGGAGGGTCCATTCTTTTCCTACTGAAAGTGTGTTGTGTGTAGCGCCTCTCCCGGGACAGGAATGGATGCTGAAGAGCGGCTCAGGAGCTGGATACCCGGGAAGGACAGAGTAGATCAAGGCACGGCAAAAACCAGCTAAGTCTTTGCATGTGCATTGCATTCTAGGCATAATATCTCGCTCGGAGTCAATATACCACCAACCTGCGCATGCTTGACAGTTGATGAGAACCTTTGCGGGGGTAATGCGTCCTCCCCGGCGAACGGTCAGATTTCCCTTCTGGCCTAGTACCCGTGGCTGTGGAGTGGACTCCCGGAAGGCATAGTGCTCTTAGGGGTGCTGCTACCGGTGCGGGCGGTAGAGCACTTGTCACCTAAGAGATCTCCTCAGAAAACTTGACGGCGCGTTAGTGCAAGGGAGGTTTGGGAAATGACCCCGGGAGTTGAGCCCTAGGATTGCATTCATCTGAACTTACATTCTGAATTTACAATTCTGATTACATTCAGTCGAAGCTTTTCCTGGATACATATCTAGCCTATGCTACTAAGGCCAGCTCAGGCTCCTGGCTGTGCAGCTCTGTCTTCTGTTTTATTGCCTGCCGGGTGCACTTTCTCTCCGGGGACGCCTGGGTGAAAAGATAACACGCGTGCAGAATCTTGTCAGGCGCGTCGAAGAGCTCGACCCCTTCTGCCGACCAGGGCGCTCCAGGGCCAAAGAGACGGAAGATTCCGTCCGCCAGTTCGCCTACGGACTGACTCTCGGCCTGCAAAAGTCCAGATCAAGATCAAGGTCATCCAAGAAGAAAGGCGGAATCATGGAGAAGAGCAAGCAGTGAACCTGCTCAATGGCCTCGAGTTCAGCCACAACCAAGGACAGCTCCGGAATACCGGCAGTCCTTTCCTTCAGGATGGACCACAGGTGCGTCCTCCTTACTGCCCTAATCCTTGCCTCTTCTTGGGCAACAGGACCAGAGACGGCCGCCAGGCGAGCAACATTCTGGGCAGCAGAAGACGGGACGCAACCTCGCCGTCAGTGGCTCGGGCTCCAGCTTCGCTGGGTGCCTCCGCCGCTCCTCGAAAGACGGACTCCGCCGTCGACACATCGGACAAGGCCCTCTCTGCTTCGCCGGACATTGTTCTGCGGGACGAGGGGAGGCAAAGGAAGAAGAGGAGCGGAGCAAGGCGAGAAGATGTGGCGAAGGGGTGGAGTCTGGATGGTCTTTTATAGGCCTCCCCGCTCCACCTACCCCTTGACGCTACGGCTGCTGCAGTAATGGGAGCGCGTTTTGCAAAAAACTCGTTCTCATTCACACGGACGCGACACGAAGACAAGGAGGAAAACAAGATCTTCTTCATTTACAAGGACTACAAGGGGACGATCTTTTTTACAACAAAAAGGTTGGCTCCGCCGAACAAGGAGCACCGCCGTACAATGGAAGACGCTACTTCCAGAAGTACGACGTCAAGGCCGCCAAGGAGGAGGTCAACGAGATCTCCATGGCGCCCGTCCGAAGCTCCTCGCCTTCAGGAAGACGAGCTCCCCTCGACCTTGATGTCAGATGAGTTTTCCTCATCTTCATCCTCGTCGTAGGAGCTCGAGCTGCCGCTGCTGCTCTCCATGCAGCACTCCACGCGTCCGCCATCGACACCGAAGATCTTCACGGAGAGCGTAGCATCTCCGTCGTACCGGAACACCAAGCACTGCCCCCTGGACAGGCGGCGGGCACGGGAGAACGACTTCCACCCCGGACCCAGAAGCATGGCGCCTTCAGTGGTGCGCTCCGCCATGGCCCAGGAGGGGCCATTGGGGCAGCCTTCCACCTGCAGCCAGAAGCCGGAGGGTCCGATGTCCTCCGTCGCAGGAGAAGCCGGCTGCGAGGCCTGCGGTTCAGATCCACGCGAACTCGAACGGCGCGAAGCTGGTATGAACCATGCTCCTAGGAAGGGGGCAGCGGTGCCGCGGCCTCCACGGCCGCCGCGACCGCGAATCCCACGACCTCGCGGAACAGCTCGACCACGAGTGGAGGGGCCACTCTCCGCAGCAGCTGAAGAAGTACGGGGCCCAACTCCTCTCTTCGCTCTCGCCATTGGCGCTGGCAGCTTGTGGGGAGGCCTGGAGTTGGACCAAGGAAGAAGATGACCGAAAAGGCTAGGGGTGCGCCTCGCTTTTATAGCCGCGGCAGTGCCTCTGCAAGCGTCTCCTCGGTTCTTCCGTTAGTGGAAGAGAGGGGCCTCGCAGTTATTCCC